>JAHZNE010005008.1:0-10471 GCA_027744055.1 Callyntrura sp. NNG-2020
TATTGGTAAATAGAGTTCAGATTGCGTTTAAATTGGATAAATTGTAAAGACATTTATTAATATATAATACCAGAAAGTGTTTATGTTAAATTAAAAGCATAAAAATGTTGCTTTTTAAAAGATACCAAAATACGGCTATCAAAACAGAAGGTACAGAAGATTGGATAAACGAGTATTATTTCTCATCTCCTTGTGCTGAGCACACAAGAAAGTTTGGAATTACAAGAAAAAAGAAGTTCAAGGTTTTGCATCTTCTAAGCAACCGGTACTACGTCACACTTTATCTTGAAATTGCATTGAAATTCTCATTTGGTGAAAATTCGACTAACCAGTTTCAAGCTAAAAGCTACAACCGTCTCTAGCTTTCTCTCAGAACAAATGGTTATTATCAGCATATTTTAATTATTTTTCTTTTTAATCCGAAATAGCTTTTCTTTCAAATAGAGCTGACAAATATGTGTATGTGTTTTTAATATTCTGAGTATACCTCCCTCGTATTGGCTTACGAATGCTCATCAAGTAGTCTTATACTTATTGATCTAGTTGAAAGTATTGCCAACTTATTGCTTTTGCTTGCTTTACAAAACAAGCATATATAGTAGTATTGCTAGTCGTACAATATGTTAGCAAACACATCAATTAATTGATTTTTATTTTAAGATATGATACTACAAAAAACTATAGTTTTTACACCATGGCATACCAATATGTAACTGAGTAAAGCAATGACGAAGGAAGGAAGGAAGGTATGTTTGCTAATACAAAAAATCCAGCGCGAAAATATCCATTATAATTCTAATATAAATTCTTTAAAAAATTTTTAAAACTTTTCTCTGAGCAGTTCTAAAAGCAATTATTTTGGATCCAGGAAATTACTCAGCTTTAGTTTATATCGTTCCAACTTACATCCGCATAAAAGTTTTTCCTCGCAGTGTATAAAATTACTTTAAATAAATTCGACGATAAAACTATGTAGTGTAATAAATTTCTGTTAAAATCGTTACAGAAATAAAATTTTAGAAACTAAAAATTTCAATTGCACCACCACAATCTGGTGCGATTTATGGATTGGTGTTCTAAAAAGCCAAAGTGTGAGCTCAGTATTTTATCAGATGAAGTAAAAAAAAGTTCAGAAGTAAAACTTCAAGTACATATATTTAAAAAATTGGTTCAATTGTTTAGCATTTTATTTTCACCTAAATAACTATGTATAATGNTTCAAGTACATATATTTAAAAAATTGGTTCAATTGTTTAGCATTTTATTTTCACCTAAATAACTATGTATAATGCCAGGTGGGCAAATATTTATAAAGCAACCCCACTTGACTTTATTTCACCATTTTGGTATGCAAAATAATTTAAGGCGTGACAGTTGACAGGTTGATAGTGTTTATTAGTTGTGGTTGATGAAACGCTTAAATACCAGTGATACGAATCTCAACGTGACTTCTTACTTAAAGTTTAATGCTGACGTTCCAATGTCAAGGTTTTGTAACAGTAAAACCTAGAAACCATCAGTTATTTAAGCCGTTTTCAAAACGTGTTACTGGACCTTCTGTGATGAAAGCATTTCACTTTGGAGTACATTTAGTCAGCATTTGAGTAGGACGCATTAGGAAGACCGAATAACGGGAGATATACAAGCTTTAGACGCATATCATGGTAAAGTTATTTAGCAACCCAAGCTCAATAATATGAAGAAAG
Source organism: Callyntrura sp. NNG-2020 (assembly GCA_027744055.1). Classification (NCBI taxonomy): domain Eukaryota; kingdom Metazoa; phylum Arthropoda; class Collembola; order Entomobryomorpha; family Paronellidae; genus Callyntrura; species Callyntrura sp. NNG-2020. The sequence goes on from JAHZNE010005008.1 coordinate 1,707, forward strand.
AAACATGCGTATGTCTTCAAAACTCAAAGCTACCTGCAACATTTTGTTTTGTTTCAAGTTCAATAATTTTCTATTATTCGTAAAACTAGTGTCCTTTAAAGCTCAAGAATAATTGGAACAAAATTATACTTTATTATCATAATACATAGTTTTTCAAAGCTTTTCTGCATCTGCGCAAATGAAACAATTTATTGCTAAACAATCAAAATTCTAGAAGTCATATCAAAATATATTTTGTTGGGAACCGCTCAGTAATGTATTATAATTGCTGTATCGTACACAGTCGCATTGAATCGTAATTGCGGCGTATTAACGAACAATTACTGTGCATGGTTAAAAGTTATCGTAAAGTACCAATCGCATTGCATATGTGAACAGTGATATTTTGCAATTTTGTTTTTACAAAACATTTCACAAGCAGGTGGAATTCTATCAACACACAAGTAAAGAGACAATTTCTTGGAAGTATACGGCATTAACACTACTTTACAGAAAGATGATGTTTCCGTTATCAACATTAATAATTGTAGCGTTAGTTCTTCCACTTTGTCAAAGTAATTCGAATCCCTTGAACAAAATGGCTGTGAATCAACCTGAAAAAATAGTTGGAGATCACATTGCTTTTGCGACTAATCATTTACTCACCACCCTATCATCCCTGAACGCCGTAAAATATTTAATAACATTTCACGGACTACAAGACGGGCCCACTATTAATGTCGACTATTCAATTGTGAAAAGTTTTGTCGTAAACGTATTTACAATAAACCACACAAAAATGTACATACCGTCCAATCCGGAAATGTTCTCGCTTTCACAGCCCAAAGACGGACCCACTATTAATGTCGACTATTCAATTGTGAAAAGTTTTGTCGTAAACGTATTTACAATAAACCACACAAAAATGTACATACCGTCCAATCCGGAAATGTTCTCGCTTTCACAGCCCTGCCACATCATTATCACTATTTTACCAAAACGTGCTACAAAATTAAACATCTGGGAAAGTAAAAGAAGCATCCCTCTGTTTAGCACTCGAAGCGTTAAACCCTCGACGACGTTTATAATTGTACCGGATCAACTATACAGTAGCTACCACAATTTTACGGCTATATCTTCATCTCGCTTTGAAGTAGAGGAACTAGCACTTCCGTCTACGAAGCTGATGCTCCTACCATGCAGTCAAAGAAACATTTCGACATGTGTTAACAGTTTCCACGCCATTTGCGATGGATTCTGTGTAAACGAGTATTGCACAGAAGAAGATATTCTGGCCGGTCCAGAATCCCTTCATAAAAGATTATTTGGAAATGCCAACAACAAAAAAATATTTGGGATGACGTTGAATCCCGGTTTCGAGTATTATAGCAAATACAAAGCGGATGAGTTGCCTTGCAAAAACCGCCATCACAGATTTGCCGACGCGTACTTCTGTACAAGGATGATGATGTGGATAGTTATGTTTGCGGAAGTTCATAATATGAGCTTCGACTTGCATTACTACTACGACCCAAACAGTGTGATGTTAAGGAGTCGAAATATTTATCGAATTACTCCCCCGGAATACTTTATGTCCTACAGTGGGCCAAATCCGGCGTCTTTCGTCTTCAGCGATATAACTTCAATTTATTTTATCTATATGACTGCTTCCGATTACGGAAACGCTACTATGTCCGATCATATTGAATTTTGGCACATTCCATTTGACTATTCGCTTTGGTTATTCACACTCGTGTCTATGTCGATTTTTTGCACTTTCACATATGGATTTTACAAAACAATGAAAGTTAAAGTAATTTTGGCACTGAAGTGTCTAGCCGCGTGTTTTTGCTTCTTAGTGAAGCAGCCCCCACCAAGTTTGGTGGATCGAAATCAAGTGTCAATTCTGGTCATAATAATTGCTGCATTTATTACAACGCTCTACGAAAATAGCTTGACCAGCTTAGTGGTCGCCCCAGAACCCCCGCATTCTCCGTACCAGACACTGGAAGCAGCCCTGGCGGACGAGTACAAAATTACGTGGTACACTGACAGCTTTAATTTCCCGCCGAGTCAATTTTTTTCTGACGATTTCCATCACTATCGAATTAAAAAATATTTGCAGAATTCTAGCTTCTTGATTGTCAAAAATGGGAGATATTTCAGTACAATTAAAAAATTCTCGGGCGGGAAAAATCTGTTCATGGAACCAGAGGACACTGTCGACGCAAAAATAATACGTTGGAATAATATGGTGAGCAGTTTTAACAAGACAACTTACTACATTCCGCAGCCGTTCAGGAAGCAGGTTCGATTTTGGAGAATCTACGCTCCAAACAGCGATATCCTGCAATTCACAGCTCTGAGATTAACGGAGGCCGGATTGCCGAATCATTGGGACGTTGCATATAATATTTATGTTAAGAGATCTAATATAAAGGCAGGTCACGTAGAACAAGATAAGCACATTATAATTCAAGATGATAGTGTACATTTTAATAGGATACTAATGATTACAATATTGTGTTGCTTATTCCTTGTAACTGCACTATTTATATTTTTCCTTGAAATCAATTTCCGTCTGGGAATCCTAATTACACCATTGTGGAGCGGATTTATAAAATTGTGGGCAATTTTGAAGGAGAATCTGATCATGTGCAGGAACTACTGCTTTAATCAACGAAACTGAATAGATTAAGTAGAACATAAGCTAAAATAGGAATGAATTGTTCATTGTAAATACAGATATAACTACTTCATTGATTAAATTAACTAAATAAAAAAAATATATAATATTATATGCGCCGGATATGAGCATGTTCCAAGCAAAATGCAACCTTAGTGTGTCTTATTATGCCTCACATTCATGCTGTTTTGTATGTACCGTAATCAAAAAGCGACGCAAAGCAAAATTGTTCTTATTGCTTTTCTGTATATCCGATCTGCAGCAGAACTTTTTTTGTATGCATCTCATGGAATGCATGCGCAACCCCTACGACACAACAAAGCAACTCTTACCACACTCAATTTCATGTTATGCCGAGATGCCCACACCAGCATGACCTTGAAGACTGGGATACACAAGTAGGTACAGAAAATCCCTACTTTTCTATTTGTCTGGAATAACTATGAAATCAGTACTGCTCACATACATGGCATCACATGAGGAGGCATACCCAGCTGTTGTTTGCCGGTACGTTGTCTATTCAATAATCATCTGTGATCCCCTGCGCAATAACACCAACATGCAGTTTGCAGTTGGCATTGTCCTTGGAGTTTTACTTCTGCTCACATACATACCAGCATATAATTATTTTTAAAAAATGAGGTACATTTTAGCAGTGACAAATTTACATGTGGGGTTGATAAAGGAATAAAACCCGGATGTTTTTATAAAAACAAAAATCCATGTCTACGAAGCAAAGTTTTATCAGAAATGAAGAAATTAAGATAATGTCAAACTCGGCCGACAAGGAAGCCTCCCGTGTAAGTGCACGAGAAACGCTTGTATTACCAAAAGTGCAAAATCAGAGTGGTGAACCAGAGTTCACCTCCACGACCGGAAATACCTCCTTTGTGGGCTCAGATCCCAACAGTGTCTGCAAAATGGAAGGGATTACTTTGTTTATGCTCTGTTTTATTCCTCTAATTTACAACATGGAAACTTTTGCATTTTCAAGTGAGTTTGGGAAGTTTGTCTCGTCCTTACAATAATTTATAGTTATTTTATGACAGCTGTGATTTCCAACAAATCTCTGTCAATTTTAGGTGCTCTAGACGAAGTTACAATAAACTTGGACGTAGATAACAGCCCGCTAGACTTGCATCCAGCGGTGATTTCGTACATTTACTTCTTCTGTGCCCCTGCGTTTGGATACTTGGGAGATAGATATTCCAGAAAAGCTATTCTCGCTTTTGGAATGGTTTTGTGGAGTATCGCGACCCTGGCCGCTTCATTGCTGGTATAAAAACATTAGCGGTTCCCAATTTTATGTCAGTGGACAGGAATATATTTTACCAATTATGATAAAATGTCTCAAATTTCAGATTACCAGCTTTGGTTGGTTTTCTCTGTTTCGCATCATCAGTGAAATTGGACAAGTTGCCCATGTGGTCATCGCACCATCTATTATAGGTGACATGTTTGTTGGCGACCTGCGATCTAAAGTCCTGGCGATATTCTACGTTTCCATTACTATATCCAGGTTAGTGTTAAAACCATATTTACACTCCTTATCGGAACATAAAGTATGGGCCCATTTAAAAGTAGACAATACTTGCTGCAGTGTCTTGGGTTACCTGGTGGGGGCACTAGTAACTCAATGGATATCTCCATGGTACTGGTCCCTTCGATTGGCGACGGTTTGTGGAGTACTGACTGCCAGATTCATTTTGTGTCACACTAGCGAACAAGCCCGGGGGGAACGGGAATTTTCCCAAACATTTCATGCAACTTCCTGGGGAAAAGATGCTTTTTACTTATTCACGAAGTAAGTTTCAACATTTATTATTTGTGATTTAAAACTTGATGTGATTTGGGATTTTTCCTTTGTTAATCTATTGTTCATTATAGTATTAGTTTTTTACTGACCACTGTGGGATTCACTGGTGCTGCTTGTGTACATGTAGCACTGAGATGGTGGGCTCCTAAGTACCTATTCTACGGACTTTTTGTAACGAAAAAAGGAGCAGAGGACATATTGTCTACGTGAGACAGAAAGTGTTTAATAAACTGCATTGATTTAGTGTTGCTGGTATACATAATATTTTTTTCATTTTTTTATTTTAGAATGACGTTCCAATTTGGTATTATGACGCTGCTATCTGAAATTATTGGCGTGCCACTGGGTGCACTAGCCTCAATTATATTTCGACGTAGAAACCAGAAGGTAGATCCCGTGATATGTGGTATCGGAATGTTGGTTAGCATTCCTTTTTTAGTTAGTGGGTTTCTTGTAGAAAGTAATCCAGTAGTGCGTTACATACTGCTATTTTTGGGGCAAGTATGTATGAAGCTGAATCATTCCATCGTCAGTGATATGCTACTGGTAAGAATAAAAGCAATGCAAGTGTGGGATAAACAAAATGATATTTCGCAATAACTTGGTCATTTTTACTTTTTAGTATGTGGTTACCCCAACCCGGAGGTGTACTGCTCATGGGATTCAAGTTATGCTTTCTGCTAATCTTGGATCCTCTTTTAATCCACTTTTGATAAGTACGTCAATTGATTTAAATACATATTAAGATTATTAATGTTGAAACCTCAGATTTATCAAGATCGCAATAATCACTTTCTAAATATTGTCATTTTAGTTCTCGGTGGACCGTTTTTTCTCCTAGCATCAAAGTTCATTGCTGAGGACAAGAAAAAATGTCAAGAAATTGTGTCATCGTCCTAGTGCAAAACCGACCAACATGTCATTTGAAATGAAAAATGACTAATAGGAAAATTGTGATTATTTTATTGTTTTTTAAAAGCATCATTTTGCAAGTTACACCAATACTATATGTAAATAAAACAAAGTAGTACATTTTTACTAATTTACGATTTTACATCAAAATTTAAAGAGACATACATAAAGAAAGCTACCTTGGCTATATGTCAATGTTTTTAACATTTTTGCGATATTTTTTCATCAGTTTTTATTAAATTTAAGCTTGCAAGTTTAACGTGTAGTTATATACAAATATTTTTAAAAATAATATTGGAACATAAATTGTTATTAGCTTTCAGCATTTTACAATCAAAAAATTAATTTACCACATCTATCTTCGTGAATGATTGCATTACTGTAATTTTAAATCCATGAGATATTTTTCTGTGACGATGGTGCTCAGAAAGTTAGCAATCGCAATTTTTGTCGCAAAAAGGGGACATATCCGTATAGACAATCTCTATGGATTTTATATTTCCGCCATCCCCTACCAGCATAACAAATTGTTTGGAATAAAAAGATTACAGTCTTTTCAAGCCGTTGAAATTATTTATTCAGGCGCGTTCAGAAGATGTATTAATTCGTTAGAGATTTCAGCATTTCAGCAACCCATATAATAATAGATATACACAAACCCAGCACAGAGAGAAGCCAACAGGCTTTAATGTCAACCAATTCTACACCCACCAATTCAGCAATAGTATGCACCTCAGGTGAAACTTTCCTTTGGTTAATCCTCCTCTCAATTATTTTACTTCTGACCCTCCTTGTGATTTCGTACAGCAATATTCTGCATGAGAGACCTGATGTTAGGTTTTCTTTGCATTCCATTCTTGATATATTTAAATACAATTTCTACATGTTTTAGTAAGTACTCAGATGTACGTACTATCTCTTCAAGATAACTAACAATGCCGCTGCTGTATAAGGCACCTACTGTATCCAATATCATCTCACTGTACCATGTCATCCCAGTAATAAAGTGCGTACGCATGTGGCTTTGAACTAGTAGAGTTTCATCGTTTTCATACACCACCCTATCGCCATAAAGTTTTGCAAGGCTAATGACTATTTGCTCTTGTAGAATGCCATTGTTTTCTGTAACAACAACTACATTTTCCGTAACAGAGAGTGAATTGTTACCGAAACCCCAACACGATCTAAAGAAATGTTCCCCGTTGCACTTTTCATAAAAGTGATCAGCTAACACCATTTTATATAAACTGATATCCGTAGATCCCCATATTTATTGTTAGTTTTACATTCACTCACCAGCGGAGCAATGGAATTACCAATTTGTTTCAAATTTGTTTTCCAATAGTCGTTTTTTAAATTGGGCCAATTTCGTTTAATGTATTTGGGTTCTAATTTAAGTAATGTATTAGACAAAGCGACCACCTTGAACATTTGAGACGAATCATTTAAGCAAATTTGGCTCAAGGATTTTGGCAGCCAAGCAGGGTCAGGGGTTACCATCATTGAAGAGAACATGTCGGTTGTATAATAAATTCTTATGAACGCCGTACTTATAACCCATGCAACTATGATTGAGGCTGATACTTTGTTTTGCATAGATCGGCCATCATCTTTTTGTTCAAGCATTATGCTTCTTTCGTTAGTGTCCAGTACACTGTTTCAACAAAAGACAAATTAGCGGAAACTTTAATTGAACTGACGCTGAATATAAAAATAATCACAACCGTCATCCATGTCCAAAAGGAAAATGGGTTTAGTAGAATATCAATATTGTTAGCTATCTTAGTTTTTCTGTTTCCCTAATAATACTAGGTATTGAATTCAATTATTTGATTTAGTATCACCCCAAGGCAAATACCAGTACTTTCCCCAGAAGGCTCTACTTGCTGCAAACGAAGGTGAATCAGTTCCACCAATCCAGTGTCTGCAAATATATTCTATTCCGCTGCAATTGTAACTATAATACGTCAGATACAAAAGTGCTGGATTACGTGTATTCTCTCTCATTGCTTAAATCTCGTTATTTTTCCTTGACACGCTACGAAAAAGTTTGTAGCTCCTTCGTAATTCGTTTTGATATTTTAATACCACTTTTGAAAACCCGTTATATGGTAGGGTCATCCCGATTAAGAGAACATTAAAAGATGTTCGACCCATCGCGTCAATATGATGAATTTCAGGGAAGATAGCATACTATTTTTGTTTGATATTAATCAGCATCAATTTCACACTAATATAGGGCGATACGCTTGCGGTAACAACGGGTGACCTGATATTGAAAGGGTTGAGAGGAGAAATTGTTTGCCATTGTTTCATCACGTTTACAGAAATGTTCTCATATCCATATTCTGGCCACACGGTTTTCGTGTGAATACCTACGCAGTAGTTTGTAAATTCACATAAATCTAGAAACAGACAGCAAGGAGTCAAATTCGTTTTCCCGATTAGTATTCTTTGAATACACTGTATGGGAAAAGTGAAACGTGCATTGCATAAAGTATTCAACCACATATTTGGTAGATGTCTTATCGCTAAATACGTTGGTAGAACACAATAACACGGTCACATGTAAAAGTTCTGTGTCACGCTGCAATCCGTTGTCACCATTTTTATTTGTAATATGTATATTAAGGGGGCTACGGCCCCCACACGAATTGCTTTTAATAAAAACTCACAGCTCCTTACCAATTACAAACTAACAGGTACTCACTCTTAGTCTGCTTATTCTAACAAAAACGCAATATTTTTTTAAATTAACTTTTACCTCCACAAATACATTACATCGTCATAATAAAATATTTCCATACACCCTATGCAAAAGCCATATTGAACAGGCGTAATGTGATACTTTCATCAAGCTTCAATGAGTATCAAAAGCTTAGTAAGAAGAACGAAGCTCAATACGATGATACAAATTATAATTAAAAGAAATGGAGCGCATACGCCCCATTGCAAAAACCCTATTCGTAAGGTGTCGAATGACATATTAGTAATGATAGCCATAATAATGTACGTTTAGTAGAAAAAAGTAGATAGCCGTATAATAGAATTTCGCCACCAGAATTAATCATATAGATAGACGGGCGCTACTTAATAACTGAATAGATCTTCTGAGCAGTTGTTCAAACTCAAATATTATAACAAAATAAGACAACCAATTTAATGAGATTGTTGATATAAAGATAAAGTGTTCTTGTACACTTTCTGGATGAATACAATTGTTCTTAAAATTTCTACTCAAAAGCAAATACTCGGTTCAAGTTTCATTGCTTACGGTTTTGTAAATAAGGTCTGTCCAGAAAGTAAATCACATTTCCTAAAATTGTGATATCTCGGAACGGGATTGTCATATTGATTTAGTTTTAGCAGAAT
>JAHZNE010005009.1:0-37781 GCA_027744055.1 Callyntrura sp. NNG-2020
CAATCAAGACAACTGCAACCGTACTAACACTAATTCCAGCTACTCCACTTTTTTAACTAAAAAATCTAAATCCACCGTAAAACTTGCATTACTTAATTATCATCTATAGGGGCCGACTCAAAAAATTGTCAGTTCTAGAATGCATACCAATACCAATGACCAAAAGCAGATGCACCTGTGCTAAAAATAATCTGTACATTGAAATCACATGTCGACGACCATAAACAATTTTATAGTAAGTTGTACAACTTCCAGTAGTAAATATAAGCCCTCAATGAAACCAAATAAGTACTGACTCTGACTGCAACTTCTATTGATATGTCTCGCCCATCAAGCTTATTAAATTAATATTACCTTTTATCCCCAGCGATCCCTCTTTCAGTTTTGCACACACATTTAGAAACCTTTTTGAAACACAATTCCACTGGCTGCAGTTCACGAAGACCAGTTAAATATAAGAAACTTGCACTCTTTTAACTAAACAATAGATTTACCATGTTGTTACTGCCAGTAGCAAACAGAGAAGCTACTAGACTACTGGCTGAGAGTATTGCAACAAAAACACAACACCAACAACTAACGATACAACAACACTACGTCAACCTAAGATAATTTCTACCTAGTGAGTTAACATTACTCCCTTTTGCCTTTTTACGTCAAGCAAATAAAAAATTAAACTTTGAATTATAAATGCAGTGGTGGTGATCCTTTGAATAAATAAACAGCTCTCTGCTTCTACTTTTCTGCCACAATTTTTTTTACAGCAACGAAGGTGGTAAGTATTATGTAGTCTTCACAAAAGAAGAGGTAGTTTTGTAGTGGTAGCAAAAAATGTTAAATCAACCTGGCTCCTTTTTCCGTTCGTCATAGCAGCAGGATAGCTAGAAGAACTGGTGTAATTTCTTTTTTGGAGGATGATTTGCGCAAATATTACCATTACCACAACAGACAGAGTATCAGTCGAGTAGAGTCAGGCAGCTGAGGTAGAGCAGCGTAGTAGTGCATGCAGCAGTTGTGGTGGATAGCTTGGAATTGGAATGGAATGCATGTAAGGTTGTATTGTATATACGATATAACGTAATAGCGCAGCGTAGCGTTTTTATGTAGTCATCTAATAGTGATGTTATTATTACTTTACGTACTCCCTCAACAACTTCGTTGTTGTTGCTTTTGTGGAGCTACTCATGTACTTACTACTCAAAATTCAACTCACCATTACCCATCATCATCCAAAGTCGTGTAGGCATAAAAGCTTTTATGCATAAACACAGGCAAACCACTGAAGAGAAGAAAGGCTTGCAATATCGCAAACCAATTAGTTATTGCAAAGGAAAACAGGTAGCGCTCATGTTCATAAGGATATGCATTGAAGATCCTAAAAAAACAGGCAGTAATCTCCTTATGCATGAATACATAGTTGTAGTACTTATATATAGTTCGTTTTTACATAAGGAAAATGAAACCACAATTTGCCCTTGAAATTTGCATAAACGCGAGAGGATTATCATAATTTACCCTTAAGCCCAACCCCATCCCTCCAGTCGTGACCTGCCAGCCTTGGGTACACCGGGTAGGAAACATTTAAAAAAGTATCTCATTTTTTGTGCACGTTTCAAGGACAAATTTCTGAATTTACGATTAACAAGAAAACCAACAGAAACAGGGATTGCTAGCCACTGCTGTAGCCCGGAGCTTATAGGAACTGAATAAATTGTATCCCACTTTTGTAGTGTTAGTGGACAGTTTGAAGATATATACTATTTAGATCACGGGGATCAACCAATCGGTGTCAAGTTGGGAGTATGGTGTACCATACGGAAAGGGTCAGGAAATAAATCAATATATAACATAACCAAACGAACTTTCATAAAGCATATAACGAAAAATATTAGTTTTTTAAATCCCCCTCCGCAACATGATACTTTTTAACTCGGAATAAATGATGACCCTCGAGAGCACAGAGCGTGTCACCCGACAAATGTACAAATAAAAGTTTCAATTCATTGAGGCATATGTGTGGTTTTCAATTTGTTTTCTCGTGGTAATTTGAGGCCAATAGTAAAATATGATCGATCTAGTATTTTAGAACGAAAAGCATGAATGCATAAAAAACGTTCAGCGAATGTAATGGGTTGCTAAGCTATGTGGTAATAAATAAAATAGGTTTTCGGCTTGCTGGTTAATTTGTTGGATTCCTGTGTCTTATAAATCAGTTTACTAATAGAATTGATTGTTGGGCTCATTGCTGCAATTTGCAAGCGCTTTTGATAATAAAACAAACGGTCTTTTTAGAAGACAACGACTAAAACTTTTTTTACTATATACTGCAGCGCAGGTGATCTAGCTACTGAAGTGATCACCGTGAAATACACCGACAGATGAGCAACAAGCATAAACAGTTGTTTCGTGATTAAACCAGGTTATCTAACTGTCTATGTTCACCCCACCCCACATACACTATCCTGGAAAGTTGATAGTCGATACCGGACCGGACGCACACTAGACTAGACACTGGGCAACTTGAACTATATGTTGTATTGTTTCATGATGCCCCGTTCAATGCTTGCATTGCAAGTACCACTGGACAGTGGGCAGGGGTGAAAATCGGTTGGAAAGTATCCACCTGTCCACTGTCCATTGATACTCAAGATGAAGTCGAACACATCAAATATATCTTTGGGTTGAGGAACATTATCAAGACAAGAGTCTTGTAACAAGACATTTTATGATACACTGTATTATATTTTTTTATCAACTGCTCGTTCCAGAATAGATAGATCAGAATATTCAATTTTCTGCGTTGCAATAAAATTAATTTTTGTGCTTACCATCATGCGCGCCGCGCGGATCACGAACGACAATTTTAGGGTTAAAACAGGCCACATTTTGCCTATGCTTACTTTAGTAGGCTTTGTTCCAACACAAGGTAAAAGTTCCGGGTAACTCTAACCCTTTGTTCAGAATCCGACCTCAAAAACCTTGGATTGAGTATTTGAGTATAATATTGCGTATATGGTTCCTGTGTCCGTCCGTATTCGTGCTAACTTGATAAGGAAGGAAAATTTTTGTTTTGTTTTCACAATTTGCACCTACAGCTTCGATAATTATTAGTGGTACGTCAGCCATTCAGATTCATTTCTGACGGATTCAAATTGCAGTATTTCTTTTCAAATGTTAGCTTAAATTTAGCATACTGGTATTTGTGTAAAGTATTGAATACACCTGAACTGGTTAATTTCCAGTTGTAAAATCCAGCTGGCCCATGACCAGCAGAAAATTCAATACGAATTATATATCGCCTAACTGAATTTGTTTTTAAACTCTTTTAGAATATACACTTTAGTTATTATATGTTGAAGTATTATAGAATAAATCAGGTATCATCAGACAATGACAGCCTATTAAATGACTATTTATTGAAATTAATAAACTGGTACAGTTGACCAGATACTTCTAGGCGTCTCATAAATTTCGGACAACCGCCTACCGGACAGAGCATCGGACAAACTAACTGTATGCGGCTGCAGAGAATAGTTCTCTTTTGCTGCTTATGCTTTCTATACTATACTGCATGTGTGATAATTCGTGGTTGAAAATGTAAAAATTCAATATGTACTCATGCACATCCCTATTAATAGATGCAAGGAAGAAAAACTACCATAATAAATAATAAGAATTTTGCGTTATAATGCCAGCCAGTATACAAACAATCATCTTCCTGCTGCCTCCTTTTGTTGAGGCCCATCGTCATGAATATGAATGCTGCATTTTTTATAGCTCATGTCTACTAGTTTTTTTGTAATTTCCACTGACAGTATGTTAGAATTTAATATATCCGTCTCATCATCACACTCATACTAATATGACACCTACGGACTACAACCGCAACATATCGTTACATTTTCTGAATTTGCCTGTGGCATTGTCAGTCATGTGTCATGACTCGTGAAGTCAAATTTCTTGCGTCTCCATACTTTTTAGATAACGTTTATATCTATTTACTTGATCGACACTATTACATTCGGTCAAGAAAAGAAAACTATATTTTACCTTTGTTTATGCTGGCATAGTAGCGCATTTACAATGTGCACCTGTCCGTAGTTTACGTTTGCAATCTTCACTCTCTTGTATTGTAATTATAAACTATGTATATATTATAAATGGCATAAATAATAAATCGCGTTGCAGAGACAACTACGGGCTAGTTTTTCATCGTTAATTATTCATGATGACTACAGTAAAACCATCGATATAATTTAGTGTGACATACGAGTTGAAATTTTCATGAACAAACTGAATGTCTGGGGAATTAGATACATGTCCATGCAGCATATTTTGCTAATTGACAGTATCAACCTATTATTACTTTACAGCAAACATGCAGAAATTCCCAATGGATGACTCATGGAGTTGTGACACCTGTCCCGCATTTCTGGACGTGTTAGATAGCATCAAATTTTGACTGTTATTCAAAATTCGTATTGAATGTAGGAAATTGTAAAGACATGCCCAAATGTCAATTTGGCTATCGGAACGGAATAACCATTGCAATTGTACATATCATATATCCATCTGGCTGGACTTTACTGACCTTACCACCGTCGGTGTATCATAGTAGTGTTATGCCGAGAAGTTCTTTGAAAGAACTTCTCTCGCCGCAAACGTTCCTTTGTGTATGAAAAAGGATGCATACCGAGTGAGTCAATCGTGTACTTGAGCGTTACACATTTATGGATCGAACATTCCGTAAATGTTTAACGGTTAAGCTAGTTATTTACCGTATATTTGCAATTAGTTTGCGGTTTTCCATTAAATACCGCCGTATTTTATGATACAAGAATACAAGATACAATCTATAATATGGGTTTTATATCCCTTGTGTTTAATTTCCCATATCTCTTTTTGTTCATCTTCTTTCTTTAGGTCTTTTAATAAAACAGAATTACGGAACTACGCAATCTCATGGGCGACTGATAAAAAATATATTTCCATAGGCTTATCATCGTTGTCGTTAGATCATATCCAGACAAGTTTAGCGTTGTGATTTGTGTATATAATTTGAACTCCTTGGCTAATTTCAGTGGAGAACGATTACAACCCGTCTATCGTTGATAGTAAATGTTTTCTGCAAAACACTGCATTTGAATATACCATCAAACAAACCAATTACGTTGTACAATAAATACGAACAACTAAAACTAAACTTTTATTAAGTGTCCATAAGGGGCTACTTTATAAGATCGATAAAAAAATTGTACATGATGAGTGGATATACGGGTAAATAGAAAGTCGATCTGATGTTATTTTTTTCTTTTTGGTAACTTTTATTGAAATCCTTTGGTCCAACTTCCAAACGCTATTGATTTTCATCTCTTAGGGTTGCCCCATGGGGAGGGTGAAAACAGATGTAAAAATGTAAAAATACGTCTAAGTTAAATTACGTTGTACAATAAATACGAACAACTAAAACTAAACTTTTATTAAGTGTCCATAAGGGGCTACTTTATAAGATCGATATAAAAATTGTACATGATGAGTGGATATACGGGTAGAAAGTCGATCTGATGCTATTTTTTTCTTTTTGGTAACTTTTATTGAAATCCTTTCATTCGATTCTTCTGAAATTTGACAAAGTCATTCAGATGGTCCAACTTCCAAACGCTATTGATTTTCTTCTCTTAGGGTTGCCCCATGGGGAGGGTGAAAACAGATGTAAAAATGTAAAAATACGTCTAAGTTAGCAAAACTTATCATATTAGTACCTTACAAACAACTTTCTATCGAATTTGGCAAAAATTCGTTAACTCGTGTGACCTCCAGAGATCACATTATGGTCAAATATTACTTTGCTTACCATTTCAACGCGTTAGCTCAATTGAAACGAGGTCTACGGTAATTGACAGATTTTGTCAATTGCTGAAAGGAGTGTAAATATGGGGCCTTAAAGTCAACCCCGGGGGGACTGGTAGATCACTTTAGTCCAATCGAGGCACTTGCAAGATTGTCTTGCATACGGAGTATTGTTAGTGACTGAGGTTGCGCTGGCGCGGCTATCTGACTGTCCGTCTGTCCTTTTGAGCCCCAACTCTCGAACAAAAAGTAATTTTCAAGTTGTTTTTTCGGTTACCTATGCACCAGGTCTCGGTTAAGTTCGAAGATGAACCCTAGAGGTTTACTCCTTGGTGTCACATCGGAGGTCAACATAAATTTTTTAAATGACAACCCTAAGTGAAAATTTGCACACATATACCTCCTAGTGAGTTATGTTATTGTACCAATTTTGACTCTTGCGTTGACTCCGACGGGGACCAGAGTTCATCAAATTTTACAAATTGTTTCGGTAATATATCCTGAAGTAAAATGAATTATCAAGTTCTGTTTTCGAGAACCGATACTTATTTACCAGATAAGTTAAGTTTAGAGTTGGACCACAGTAGTCAGTCTCTTGGGACCACACCGAGGGTCAACTGTTGACCGTCAACAATATTTTTAAATGGCAATTATAGGTTGAAATTTGAATACGGATAAATCATGATGAATTATACAATTGTATCAAGTTTGAGTAGTTTGACACTAAGTGTCCTCAGATGTCGCCAGTTTAAAAAAATGTTTTAAAACGAAGTTTTAATTTTGGCATAAATTGGATGCTTCAGATAATGCTTAGACTTTTTTATAATCACGCATATAAGTTTTTTAATACACTAGTCCATAAGTTTATATTCAATATAGGTAGCGGTCAGCGGTCCAACTTTGTATAAATATGATCAGATTGGTTGATTTTTGTTTGTTATAGCTGAGATCAGTGGTGGGATTTGAATTTCCTCTTCATAAGCAATTAGATCTCATCATAGGATGCCATCCACGGCACATTTTTGTTACATTTTTATTTGGGGTTTACCCATGAATATATTGCGTCTTGGACTATTGGTTCCCATTCCAACCACATACGGAAAACAACAAAGAAATGCAATGATTTTTTTTTAGTTTTTGGTAATGATCGACGTCCCATACTGGGTCGTTATGTTGTTAACCAAAGTTACCGCACCACGGCACTACTAACAACGTTGATAACATTTCAACATTATATATCTAGTAATTCATAATAGAAATTAAACAAAAAATCAATGATTGAACCATTATGAGATGGTACTTATTGATTCTTACTGAAACTGAAGGTTCTACTGAAATACTGAAAAACATGTAATCATAAAACAAAGAAACTTTGTATGATCACAAATTATTATTTTTAAGTAGAGCTCGACGTTTGTGTTCAGTTTAAAAGGAATGCCTTTATTGTAAATTGTAAACATATGTTCGTGAAAACTCCTTATGATAATAAATATAACTCTCGGTTGGAATTTTAAAATGTAACATTGAGTTCCACACAGTGAAACCCTTACGTACGGTAATATGATAAAACACACATAAGATTCTGTAGTTCTGAGTTTTTCTTGACATAAGCCGAAGACAATCATTAGTATCTACTTATGTATTATACATCTACGTATAATATGGAATTTTAATTCGGAGATTAACACTGCGGTTTATGAAATGATGGTTTAGCTTATACTCTTATACACAGTAAAGTACACATAGGTATGCATCATATTTAAAATTTAAGCAATAAAATAGGTTACTACAGGAATTACGAAAAGTTATATATTCGCACATGGAAATCTGTAGAAATTTAATTGGGAAATCCCTTAACTGAATCATTCACTTTTAGGAAAGGCATCACGCATTCCTTGTACCTGCACTAAATCATTCCAAAATAAATTTAATCTTAAATAATATATGTATTTTACGGAAGAAAGCGCTTTGATAACTACAAATTAAATTCATATTATGATTCCTAGAAGCAAAATAATACTGGTTTAGTCACGTGAAACTTTACTATGATTTATGAATAAACAATCTGTAGCGAACTTTTGTAGTATTAAGTGTAATAGCAATTATGTATGCATTAGTTTTGACAAAATACATACTGAGTCAATATATACTACTTGCATCTTCAAACTAATATTTTAAGGGAAAATGTAAATACATCCTTGGAAACAAATTAGTTATAGATTTTGAAGTAAATCTAAATCGAAACAAAGCGTTTAGGGAATCGCACTCAGGTCTCGCAATGATAGTTGCTTAACTATTACTATATTGTATCATAACGATAATAATAATAATGCAGATTGTCGTACCGTACAATTTATATACTGTTGACTGTTATGTCTTTCTCTGTAAACCAAAGAATATTGGGTTGGAACTGTTCTCAATTATGTTCTATCTAATTACTCATATATACTTAACGAAGCTTTAGAATTAAACATAAGTTGACTTACGTTTCAAACGTAACGTTACAGTCGTTATACTACCAACATCTTCTAACAAATACTTAAACGATTTTTAACACATCTGAGCAATAAAGCCATATTCTTATCGCATCGTTAACTGAAGGCACCCTGGAATTGAAAAGTGAGAATAAACGGATTCAGTGTAATTTATGAATAGGTACGTTAAGGAAATTGATCTCTTCTCTTCGGTTTCTATTTTCTTGCAGAAAATTACTTAACTTCATTAGCTAAATTTTCATTTTCCACTCTCACAAAACATGACGACGTTTTCCGAAAATGTAACAGCATCAACTACATACATGAAAAATAGACAAAAATACGAACAGTATAACTCAGTATGTTATTATCTGCTTCGCCACTGTACCCTTCATGATCATATTACTGATTCATTATTTTCGAATATCACTACAAACTTAATAAACATTACAAATGGTCAAACCGATATAACTTTTGTCAATCGAGTGTATCATCATCCTCAATTGCCTTTATTTAGAATTCAACTGCATTAAAATCAGCAAGATTTAAAAAATTCCAGTTTCAACCAGTCAGAGAAATTAATTAATTGCTTCATATTACAGCAGTTGATTACTTCCACAAAATGCATATAAAACTGTAGTGAAGCTACATACTTATAAAGCGTGTACGCAGAATGACTTCCATCTGTTTGCTTCTGTGTCACTGACATAGCATAACCATTGAATTGTCGTAGCACACAAATATTCCTACACATATATAAAACAGTTGAGTCCCGTAATTAACAATAGAAATGTTATCCATGTTCGTCAGATAGTTTTTTAATGAAGGCGGTCAGTAGCCATAGTTGATGTATTCTTACAGTCGCAAAAACAAGATTACGTACTTCCATCATCGTTTTTTTCGTAAACCATTGTCGGCAACTACAATTGTCTAGTCCGGTGAATGGGGTGGTTCAGTACTAAAGTATGGAGCAGAATCGTGTGCTAAAAGTGTATGACAAAAACCACAGACATTGTAATCTCGGTTCCCTCTGCGAACTGTTCGACTAGTGCAATCACTGCAAAATATCCGGCCACAATGATTACAATTATGCTGAAAAAAAAACAAACAGTTTCATTAATACCTACTACACTCAAGTTCCTTCAACAAATAAGGAAACCACGATTTTTCGCTTTAATTTACCTTCTCTCTCGAGTCATGAAAAACTTTTTTACAAGTTTTACATTGCCCAATATCATCTGGATGCTGCCATCGAACTTCCGTCTCTGGGCGTCGTATTTCTTCCAGTTCAATTTGAAGAGATTTACTTAATGATATCAAGTCTTTTTGTAGCTCTTCGCTGTTTGTTAGCTCTTTTCGAAGCGTGGAAATTTTGCCTTGAAGTTCATGATTATCACGCAATACCGAGTCATATTGCACTTCCTGCAACATGTTCACAAATAAAAATGGAATAATGTAAAAATAATATGAAGATGCAATATAAAAACAAAAGTATTCTATTAGTAATGCGCATCATCTCAAAATGATATCAATAATACGTTATATTGTTATTAGCAGACTTTGAACTATGAGTGTTAATGTCAATGTATATTCATAGAATCGACACAGATGATTTACAAGTTTTTTTTAAACCACTTCTAATTTCCCACTGAATTTCAAGTCTACCAATGGCAAATTATTTCAACTTTAAAGTTATCAGATCAGATTTGATACATTTTAAAATACTGCGAATCATTGATTAGTTTCTTCCACCTTCAAGCTGAACTGTATTTACCATTATGCAGGCATGCACTTTCATTAGTTTTTGTGTATTTGAACAGGTCGTATATAATTAACACAATTCAATAATAAGCGTAGCATAATTCATAATGTTCTTGTGGAAAACACTGGGCAACGTATTTTACATCCGCTTGCCTTTACAGATTTGTAAGGTGCTTAGTGCTTAGTAAGGAAGGCGTAAAACTATAACGCATGTTTTGGGGAAGGCCGTGTTTTGTCACATTTTTCCCAACTGTGCTAGTATTACACAAATCCGAGAAGCATTAGCAAAAATCTCAGAGAAGTTAAATCAATGTTACATCATAAAATTTACCGTATACTCTACTACAAACGACCACCTGGAGAACTCGAATATACATTAAATGAGTACACCAGCACCAACAGTAGAGTTGGGCCCCATAGACACTGATCAAAAATCTAAGAAGGCTCATCATAACTTCAATGTGAACAGTCACTAATACTAAAGCAACAAGGTAATTTTCTCATTAAGCGCAATCACCATATAAGTTAATTGGAGATGGAGACACCATTACAATTTTTCATGGTACATGTAAAAGTTCATTTTTGGTCGATCCCAGCATGAAATTAAATACTAGCAAAACGCTTGAAACTTGGGTTTCTACTGTATTGTAATGCTTTGGCAATTCAGAATGTATGGTCGTCCCGGTGCGCTTCTCGTAAACTACGTTGTTTTTTAATATGCTTTCGAGAATCAAACCCTAAGCACATCTAGTTGGGCATCCACGTTTTTGTTTTAATCCCGTGCCTATATATATATTTTCGGTTTCAATATTTAAATTTTAAATTAAGTGTAATACCATTGGCATGCTTAATAGGGTACCTTTTATATAGGCGTTTTACAACAAAATTTGAAGAAATTCACATTGCCCGTCTAAAGCGGTACTACAATTGAAATTTTGTTTGCCTCTATCGTGCTATTTTCTAATAGTAGTACGTAATAACTTGAGTGTTACTGCAACACGTGTAATATGTAGCGTTATTAGTAGTAACTTATTACTTAAAATGGTCCCTTTGTAGTAGTTTGTACATAAGAGCACAAAAAGGTTGAAATTCATGCTGTAACGCCTTCTAATTTAATGCATTTTACTACTTTTTTTAACAACAAGTATACGCATAGTACAACCTACAAATAGTGCATTTTGTGCATTCGGCCATATTATTAATCAAATGCGACAAAGATTAAATATATCTTTTATATTATTATATCACAGAAAACTCGTCAAAATAGCCGCTTCTATACTGAAAGGGTTTGACAGTGTCAATGTTAATTCTATTAAATGATGACAACACTTTAAAATATGATAGCGACGTATGATATTAATATTATCCATGTAATATTTTTTTAATCTGGTTGTTAACTTACCTTTTCTTTCACTTGTTCCTCACTTTGTCTTTTAGACTGATATATTTTACTACTCTGAGCTTCAGATGCCATTAATTTTGTTTTAACTTCTTGTAATGCCTTTTCTAGTTTTCGTTTTTCCTCATCCAGTACGTCGCATTTGTGTTTATTTTCGGTTAGCAAATCCCTGTCGTTCAATAAAATAAAATTTTATTTAGATATTCACAGTCTGTTTCCAATGGTACCATGTTTAGGATTACTGCACTTTACCTCAGGCCACAAATTTCTGCATTTAAACCTTCCTCTACGTTTTGCTTCTCCTCTTCTATCATTTTCATTTGGTCTTTCAGGAATTGTAGCTCCCCTTCCACCATTTCTTTGCCTACTTGAACACTTATAAGATCTTCACGAAGCTTAAGAACTAATTCTTGCAGTTCCTGCATAACAAGAAGATTAATAATACGTTTGTTATACCAGACTCAAACATTTGAAAGTCGTCATAAGAAGTTTCAATACAATACTGAATACACTCTAAAATCTACAATTTAGACACTCCAATTAACCACATACCATCACATCATTAGGTAGAGAGATCGTTTCATTTTGCATAGAAAGAGAATTCTTAACATGTTTGCCCTTCAGGTTATCATTTTCCAATTCAATCCTGCGAAATAATATGTGAAATATATATATATATGCAACGGCCTGCATAGATAATATAGTTATATTGTTCTGTAATGCATATAAGGCCTCACTTTTCAATCTTGCTTTGAACTGAATCACGTTCATATTGCAATCTTTTGAGTTGATTTTCCATATTATCCATAGCCTGTTGCGAGGTGGTATTTACCTCATGCAGCAGCAACTCATACGTTCCCATTTGGGCCTCTAAGGAGCTTAGTTGAGTCTGTTGGTGTAAGATTTTAGTAACGACATTAGCACGTAGATTATAAGTTGACAAACCATTATACACACCAAAGCTGATTACGCCATGTAACCAAATTCTACAGATTTTGATTTCATTTAATTTTATGATATACACTATTTTAACATTGAAGGTCAAAGTAGTGTATAATCTGACTCCAATTGTCAACGTGATATATTATAGAATTTACCCTAAAAGTAAATATATATGGCGCTACTTATGTTATGTTTACACTGTTATGATCGATTTCGATTGAACGACTAATTTAACTTTACCTGTAAGGTCTGAGCTTTAGTATTACTCTCTTCTTCAATTTCTTTTCTAAATTGTGATGATTTATGTAGTTCATCCTTCAAGCGATCAATCTGTGATTGACGACCATCGCAATCTTTGCATACTACAGTACAGGCACCCTATGAGTACATTAAAACTAAATTACTGAAAGCACGGTTTTAATTTAAACAATAATTATTATTGAAATTTAAATAATACATCTAGTTGAGAGGCATCGGCTCTACAAATATCTTGCAACTCCATCAGCTTTTTTCCAGCGTCGTCAGGTAGGGTGTCTTTAGTTTGGACGATTGCTTCGGTAACTCTGGCAAACCTTGCTTGAAGAATTTCATGCGGCAATTTTGCAATAGCATCAAACCGTTTCACAGTCTCTTCCCGTAACTTATGTTGCTGTTCCAGTCTACAAGATACATTTTACAAGATGCATAAGGTAACAAGTTGCATGCGGTAATTTATTACATTATTATGGCTTAAATCATGATTCGTACTGATCCTTTAACTCCCGCATCTCAGCCTTCAATTTATCCAATTCATCTTGCAGCAACGTTTTTTGAGCATTTGCAAATGCAACATACATTTCCAAATCGGCTCGTGACGATTTTTCAGCTTCTAAGCCATTCTGTGCAACCCGCAACTGTAAAAAAATACACAACATAAGTTCAATACTGATCAACAGGAAGAGACCCAATAGTGAAAGTATAGTAATATTATGTTTCAGAGGGCGTGCACGAAACTCTACCTTATCATCAAGTTGTGTTAACACATCTTGCACATCCTTGCCTTGAAGGAACAACGTCAGAGCATCATTTCCTTTGACTAGTGATTCTTGAGCATTTTGTAAAGCCGCCAATTGTTCGTCTGAATTTCTCACTTTTTCCTTTAAGGCGACTAGCTCTTCTTCCAATTGGACTACAAGGGATCTTAACATTTCCGCATCTTCATGAGCCTATTACAAATTTATAAGGAAACCCAAATAACTGAGCATCCTGATTAACTCATCAATGTAGAAAATATCTCGAATAGAGCAAGCTCAGGCTTACGTATTTTGAAGTACTCGTAGTTCTAACTTTAACAGGTTCATCAATTTCATGTAGACTGTCATTGCTGGCAGTCATCGTAGAGTTGATTTTTCTTGCTAAACTCTTTTTAAAATGTTGTCCCACTGTAGAAAATACTGTTCCGGCACCATCAAAACTAACTCCAGAAGAAGGCGACAAGGTCTCTCTAACTTCACTAATATTGGCCTCTAGCTTACTGTTCACGTGTTTTAATCTATGGATCTCATTGTCATATTTGGCAGTTATGTCTCTGATTGACTCTGTATGTCACAAAATATTGTTCGATAATATTTACAATATTATTCCGATTTATTGCAAGTAAAATAACGAAAATGTTTAGTTTGTACGAAAACTGCAATGGAAATTTACCGTCATATTTCCGTCGAAGTGTTTTTAGGTCTCCCTGGTATCTTTGACGTTCAACTTCGATATCATTTTTCTGTAGTTCCGCAATTGTCACCTGGCTCTTCGTTTCATTTAATTCATCTTGAAGTTTCTTTAAATCTTCTTTCAATTTCTGCTTGGAATCGCGTTCCTTCATTAGTTCATCTAAAATATTTTACAGAATATTTATTAATTCATTTGTTCTTAATAAGCTTTCGAATTGTTGTAAGACAGAACAGAAGGTATTGATCGACCTTCTTTTTGCATGAATAACTCCTTGAACTTTGCTCGTTTTGCTCCGAAGTCTGCATCCAGCTCTAACAATTTTTTGTTTAGCATTGTCACTTGACTTTGTAATTTGGAATCTGAGTTCTGGTTATCTGTAACAAGATTACTGAAATGTAGTTAACCCTGAGGAATTTATCAAGAACGCATTAACTCACGAATAGTATTATCGTGATCAAACTATAAATTTTACGAACCCAAATTTTCTACCGGGAGAACCGCCGCTGAGGCCATGCCTTGTAGGGCAAAATCAACATTTTTTAATGTCGAATCCCCGGTACTGCTGCTGTCTTCGTTATTCTCAGTAGTTGACATTGAAGAATTTTCAGTAGACATGTTTACGACATACAATTTTAATCTTTCCCTTAATTGACAAGCAATGTGGCTACAGTCAAGCGTTGGCGTGCGTTTCTTCGTTTGTTGATCAACAGTTCAAACTGAACTAAAATCACTACATATTTACATGCAGCCAAACTAGATGCAACAAACACTTGATGGCACAGGAACTTCGATATTCCATGTCCTGATTCAATTCATGCTACCTGTCAATAAAAATTGTTTATGTATGTTTAAATATTTTATTCCCACATATACCTACCGTTCGAACAAACACGATATACAGTAAAAACCTACATGTGTGACAGTTTGATGTTACAATTACAAATTGCATTGTATAAATCACAAATCTTGAAAAATCCAACAAGTATAATCTGGCTACAGTTTTAATGCATCAATAAACAGCAAGTCATCAGGATTTATAAGTCAGAAGTAAGCACGTAATGATCCAAACTTAAAAACTCTATGTAAACAAAAGCAACGCTGAACGCTGTAAGTTGCTATCTATGAGCTACTTATGACTTGTCAACTTTAAAACAGCACAACCGTTAAAAGCATGTCATCCATACTTCAAAAAATTTATAAAATTTTATATAATAACAAAAAACAACCACAATCAGCAACCATTAACACTGTCTTGAGTTCACATTTTACTTATAAAACAAACGCATAACAGCAATTTCCATTTTCGGTATCAAACGAGATTTACTATACAGTTGACAACTAACCAAATACCAGATGATTGCATTTAAACTGTATTATTGTGTAACGGATCGTACGTAACAATATTAAATTTGAAATTACGGAAAAATTGGTATGCTATTTCATGCTGGCTGGCTCATATTCTAAAAGAGGTCAATATCAAAAGTATCATATATCCCATGTAAATAAATTACACTTCACTCTTATTAACACACCAAGCATAATATATAGTATCCCATCCCAACCTATGTTCATCACTACGTGATGGGGCTTGGTCTTACAAAACCATACTGTTTCGTTTCGCTCAGCGGTGATTATCACATGTGACTCAGGTGAGTCAAAAACGAAGTAACAAATGGTGTTCTACTTTTTGCAATTGTAAAAGCTTAATACATACTCCATCCTCAAACATACCTCAACTAGAGTAACCAGTAACTTAAAAATAGTAACTAATTTGTGTGCATAAAAATGTAAACAAATTTAGGCATTGTATTATCTGAAGAATTATTCATTATTACGCTCATTGACGTGGTTTAATTATATTACATGTTCCAATATCACTAACTATGCTTATTTTTTAAAGGAATTTTCAGTTAATATTGCCACTTAAATTGTTTATTTCTGTTGATTTGAGTTTACCTCTGGGGCCCACCTTCCACTTCGAGCTATCGTTTATAGTTAAATAGTTATAGATTTACAAGATTAGTTCATCATTAGTTTTATAAGCTCATAGACAGCCAGAGCTCATAGACAGCTCTGGCAAAGTCAATAACTTACACGGCATGCATCTGCACCAAGTTAATAAAATTGGCCCAAATATAGAATATATAACATGGGTAGGCCAATTTTATCCCACAGCGGCTGATCCCACTAAACCACCGGCCGGCCGGCGCAGAAGTGTGATGTCCTGGATATTCCGTTACAGATAAATTTGGGATCGTCTGTTATATAAATAATTTTAGAAATTTGACCTGGTACGGTCAATTCCTGTGGGCTTCGGCGAGGATCCATGCATAAATAAAAAATTAAACACCGTTGAGTTGGCAGTAGCTATAGCTTGTAAGACCACACATTGAAAACTTGCAATTTTTTTTACAACTACTGTTTTGACTCTGACTTAGTCATATTTCTACACTACTAACAAGTTGCCTCTTCGGCTGTTCCTTCTACTTCAAAAGCATACCAATAGCTCAGCGTTAGCGTTTCATATAGCACAATAAAAACCCGACCGCAGGGTTTGTCTTTTCCTTTGTGCACACATTCGGTCTGTATTTTGAAGAATATGCACGATAAATAGAGAAAACGGTTGTGATAAATTTGCATCCGTCATCGTAGGATTTGCTGATGGTATTTACGCTACGCACACTCATTCTTACTTCTTACATGCTTAAACGGCTACCTCTAAATATAAACTCATATTTAAACAAATACCTGTCAAAAGTTGTTTTCAGGTTTATTATCAAAATTGTATTGAAAAGAAACATTTTGAGTCAGTCCCGAAATCGACCCCTGGACGTCTCTCAACTTTTGGCTTAGCTATCATGATTCGCCATGACTAAGGTGATGGTACGTGCAATCATTTAGTTGGAAGGTTTGAATTGCAGCGTATTGGATAAAATGTTCCAAATTTAAAGTACAATGTTTCAAAAATTCACCTTTGTCAAAGTATCTTATGAGACGGAGGAAATCAACAATTTAAATTTTAAAATTCCAAGCAAAATTGCTAAATCAACATTGGTTTTTACATTTACATCCCAACCAACTTAATTATGAATGACGAGGTGTGGGATGCATAAAAATACAACAAATGTTCTGTAATTAAGAATTAAAAACGTGTGAAATTTTCAGAATTGAATTCATTTAAAATATTTCATAAAAGTTCATAAAAAATATATTTATTTCCCCAATAATCTTGCATTTCGACGATGTTGATGTAAATGAAACCAAGGTGACTCATATTTATATTGTTTTCCTTCGGTAAGTATTGATTTCGGCGTGAATTTAAATTGCGAACGAGCATAATTTACAAATATGGTATGGAGCAAGGTTTCAACAATACTACTCTTTGTCCGCTCTGTCTGTCCGTAGCCCGAACAACTGGTGTTGTAAAGGTCTGATCTGAACTGTTTCACTGTGAAAAGTAGCCACATAATACTTGCAGTTTACTCTTACAAGGGAAGCGATTTGGGTGAAAAGTAGATTTCGAATCTATAGTTGGTTAATGATGGTTTCCACTTTTGTACGCTGAATAAGAATACATCTCTTCAGTTTTTTGTAGAATTAAAGTTTGGGTCACTCCAAAGGCATGCATGAGAACATAAGTACATATTTCGATTAAAGGGTAAATTATATATAGGATTATTTGGCTGTGGCCGCTGGGGATTTGACCGACAACTTGTTAAGCTGATCGCGTTTGCTGTTGTACATTCGGCGACAAATAAATTGAAACCAACTTACCTTCATTTAAAGAACCCTGTACATGTCTTCCTATTACATATTATTTCTTTGGGTTTAATTAAATATGCACTCGTACGTGGCAGTACAGTACAATGTACAGGTACTTATCGTAAGTTTCACTTGGATCGGGTCACCCCATGAAGTAAAGCAGAAGTAGAAGTTCTAATATTGTTAACGTCGTATCTTTTATAACGTAGTTGTGTTTTGTGTACTGAAATGTACTATCACTTTGATGAAACTTATTATTTAAACCAGAACCTACTCTTCAGAGACTTGATAGCTTAGTATACAGAAAGGAGCTTCCATAAAGTCGAAAAATAAAAATGCACACGATCCATATCAGCGCTATCTTGATTTTCATAAGAATCTCCTTTATTTTCCCTTGGCTACTCTTAAAATTCCGCTTTGCTTTCACCAATTCAACTTCTGTGTGAGGAAAATTGACGACAGTGTACATCAATAGGTCGCGACCGACCGGTCGGTTCGAATAAAAAGGAACTAGGTAACTAACCACTTTTGTCCAATGCGGAAATACCCACACATTTTTTTGTCAAAATGGACGAAACGGCCAAAAGTCTCATTGTACGCTGAGGCAGTCTTATATTGGACAGTTTGAAACATTTTTGTCTTGCCAACTTACATAAACAGTACAATAAGAAAACACCAAAATTTCTTATTAAACGTTATTTATTTGTAAGGAGCATTTATACTGAAAAGTATGAAAGATCGGTGCATTGCTGAAATAAAGGTACATATCATCGAACAGTTAGAACGGTGTATCATTGTTGATTTGAAGTTTTAATAGGATCTCCTTTACGAGTAAGGATTACAAGTCTAATTGACACAATTTCATAACTCCTCGATATATGTATATAAATTTTCAACGCCATTCCATTTGGTTGTAAAAGTATATCGGGCTAACGCGGCGCCCGGCCCCCCGGCTGGTGAACAGATTGATCAGGGTGTGTTCAGAAAGATTGCACTGTCGTAATCGTAAACCTTAATATGAAACCGTTTATCATCTGTACAGTGTAGTTTGTGCTGATAAACACTGGAAACGAATGGTAGTGTGATTATCAATTCCTCCAGTCGAGCTAATTACCATAACAATACATCTGAACATACAACAATCAATTACAATTAGTTCAACATTCAACTGGATGGCCTTCATTACAATTCTTTCACACTGCTTGTGAAAATGGCCGTTTCTTTTTCGACATTTTAACCAATATATCTTTCTTTCTTACTACTTTTCTTATAACTTTTCAGCTTCACAATGGACATTTTCCCGGTGCCAACTTCTGTGTGATACTTATGATGAGTAAAGAAGAGTACAGTGAGAGGATTACGGTCTGAACTCTGAACAACAATTAAAATGCAGGTTGACGTCGATGGTAAATTATTAATCACTCGGACTAAGGCAACAACAATGA
Organism: Callyntrura sp. NNG-2020; assembly: GCA_027744055.1. Taxonomy (NCBI): domain Eukaryota; kingdom Metazoa; phylum Arthropoda; class Collembola; order Entomobryomorpha; family Paronellidae; genus Callyntrura; species Callyntrura sp. NNG-2020. The sequence continues at coordinate 19,341 of JAHZNE010005009.1, forward strand.
CAAACCGGCGGATATGGAAATGACGACTCGAGTAGTAGATTTCTATAACTTCATCAATCTCTATGGCAGATATCATGAATGTATCGTTGTGCCTTATCTTAAAACAGTACTGGTAAGAGAATCTTGATGCTGGTGATCCGAACAGTTTCCGGTCATGTCAATAGGCTCCACGACCATGTTAAATGCATGCTGACATAATTGACAGCTTAGATGTTGGATGACAGGACAACATGAGTCAAAATCTTAAACTCGGTTATATGCATCGAGAAACACGGTAGTTGTTGTTGATACACTTTTGGGGTATGGTATATGCATTTTACCACTTTTTATTATGTAAAGCGTTGGCGAGTCTTTCGACAAAACAATTTTAATATTTTGCCTTTTAAGATCAGTTTTCAATTTTGGTGACATAAATATGACATTTCATCAATTTATTTAATTTCAGTAATAATTATATACGCATGTAAAGTGGCATCAATTTTTTCCTGTAAAATTATACGCATTAAAAAGGAAATATATAGGTACTCAACAAAACGCATTTCAGCACAGCTACAAAAATACCAAATCATTAGCGTGCTTAAAACTACACAATCATACAAAAATCATCGCCTACATCATATATGTATCTTAGTCAGTTGTCAATAAAACTTGCAGTGCGTTAATTTTTATACACAACAACCTTACCATAATTAATTAAAGTTCGAAATTATTTCTTAAAATGTAGCTTTAAATTATCGTTATCGAAAGTTCTACATACAATCATTTAATGGTAAGTAACAGTAGAAACGATCATAGTAACAGCTAACCATTATATTAGAACAGCACGATTACCATCAAAGTTTGATTTAATGAGTTTCGGAATGATTGGTTAAGGAAACTGAATTATCGCTGTAAAGTGAAGAAAACTTAGAAGTCCAAACTTAATAAACAAGCTAGCTATATCCGATCAAAACTGAAGCTAAGCATAAGTCTTTTCAGCGGTTATACAGTCTTTTTTGCAAAGTAATATGGAAATACGTGATGCCATTAGCAGTAGTATGTAGTGACAAAATTAAATCATTGTGCAAAATAGCTTCCTTGTTATTAAATAGTTAAGGAGTGACAGTTTTCTTTCGTCAAAAGCCTGAAATATGATATTACAAGTAGCAAAAATTGCTTATGATGGGACGACACTAACCATTAGAATTCGTAGATTATGCCCTATCCAATAGTACATGTAACTATTCGAGGTTGATGATATTTGCCATTACGTTAAGCAGCTCTTACACTTTACATACGACATACAATAACATAATAACATTTGAATACCGTGCAGGTGTTTCTTTTAAATTTAGATTATATTTTAGATTTCAAGTCAAAAATTACAAAAACTCTCATCTACTGAAACACGAATAACAAACGTTTAGCAGAGCAAAATTGTGCAACTATGCTTTTACGTTTTTCTGTTAAAATAAAGGAGTACATTGCCCATCTTACTAACAAATACCAGCATGAACTAAACCCTAAACTTGGTATACCTATGTATACTCTCCGTTCTTGTTTTAAAGTACATAATAATTTTATAAGAATTCAATAATACAGCATGCGGAAGCTAAGCAGGTTTTTCAAATACCCGTGGTACTCATATGTGACTAATACATTACATAGACGAGGTTAGTTGAGCTCGGATGGAACTCTGACTTGACTCGAACGAAAATGCGTCAAAACTGCTAAGAACATGAAAAAACTCACAAAAACATAGCTAATCACTGTAATTAATTATACATTGAGTTTTTTTCTTATACCACACCGTGTTACCATCTCAATAGATACATATGTACACCGCAGTGTGCAATTAAACTATTAAAATATGTTAAATTAATAATAATGTGTAGATCATTTCAGCAATAATTACTCAGGACTTCACTACCGTTCAGTCAACTAAACCAGCCATTTTGCTGTGACTTCAGTGCAGCATTACGATAAATAAATGTGTAACTCATTCCAGTACCACAATGTTCATACGTACCAATAAAACTAGTTTCAAGTAACATTTACAGTTCATATTTATATCATTATATTCACTGAAAATTAACCGAAGGGATTTATCTTTTGACGCAAATTCTGCATGAAGAATTAATAATAGTGCTTTCAGTAAATATTTGTACGCCAACACTGAGTATCAAAGCGACAATTGCCTTTCTTTGTTCGTTTCAATTTCATCCTAGCGTAATAAGCAAGTTAGTCACCAACCTATTTAGGTATAATCTTTTCATTCATCCCATCCACCAATATATACTAACGGTAGCCAGTGCTTAGTTTTTATATTAGACTCTAGTCTTATTATGGTAAGTTTATCCACACCTTCGAAAGTTCAACAAAATTTTCACAATAAATACTCTTACATGTTTACTCCTGCATTTTTCTGATGGTCCATCTTAAAAGGTTGACCCAGTCAAATCCTTCACTGACAATGAGGAAGGACTTGTATCATAATTATTATTAAGTATTAGTTTCAGATAGACTTACGGAAAACTTACTTTATAAGTAATAATAACAGTATGTACGAACATCTATTTCTCACGACAATGTTATTGTTAACATTATTGATTATTAAATACTTACACACCTGGAATCAAAGCTTCAGAATTTCTACATACTTTTTGAATTTCACACTAATTCTAAACCACCAAGCGATCATTTTTAATAATCATCATCGATTTTAGGTGAATGTATTACTAGTAGTGGAGTTATACAAAAAAATTTAGCTACAAAGACTGAATAATAGAAAGTTTTGGGAAACTCCGGCGATGAAAATGAGAGGAATCAATTTGCACGTGCTGAGATGATGAAAAATTAGAATGCACTGAGTTATGACACATCCTGGTCATCAACATCATGAAGTTGTTCCTTAGCTTCGCTATCTCCACCTTAGGCAAATAAATTAAATCCATTTTACATTTCAAGCACTAGCAACAAATTAGATAGCAAGCATATTTTCAACTTTTTGACTTTCTAGAAAGCCAACTTTTGCCTAACTTTGGTTGCATGATATAGACAAATATACATCGCTGTACTTAATTTTCAAATTAATCTATATCATTCAAAACACAATTTAAAATAAAATGATAATAAATAAAATAGAATTTGAAAACAAACATGCAGTATTCGATATTACTACCGAGGACGTATTCATTATAAATAAAATATAGGGAATGTAGGGTGAAATTTTATCAACTTTTACCACTCGATGATTAACCTCGCCGGAATGGCAAGTTTAGGTATGAATAAAACGGCAAAGATGATATATATCGTAAATATATACGCTGTAACATCTAAAACCCTACGATATTAAATTTAAGGTGCAACACACCGCAGTTTGACCAAAACGTTAATCGCATGTCCAACTTCATGAGAACTGTTTTCAGAGAATGCCGAGAGCATACCATCGTTGTAATTCCGTCCTCCTTTCTTTCGTTACATTTCTTAACATTTGTATTAACATCTTGTTATTAAAAATTGTGTTTTCATTCGAACTATGGCTGTTTTGTTAAGCGTGTTATATACTAACTAGTAAGTTGCATAAAGTTGAAAGTTTCTCTTCATAATTATAATTCTGATATACTACTTAAAATTTTGATTATTACTACAATCAACAATGAAAAGGATAATGTATTTAAGAAATTAACTTATTAAAAAGGGGCCCGCATTTCACTTACATTTTGTAATAGAACACTCGTGATTCGCCAGTGCTAGCACATGGAATTAAGTGCTTGTCAAGAACAGTTAGAATGTCCGAACATATTTCTTTCAGTTCTTTCTCAACCTATCGGAATCAACAAAATCAACAATATGCATTTTAGGCGATTTCTTAGGTCATTGGTGCATGCATCGGCGACATTTGTTTTCAATAACATACCTGAGCGCGATATTGACGAATCATTTCAAGTTTATCTTCCCCTCCCTTGCTCTCTTCCTTTTGCTCAATCGATGAAATGATCCTCCATGATGCTCTGCGAGCTCCAATGACGTTTTTGTACGCCACGGAGAGCAAGTTACGCTCTTCAACAGTCAACTCGACATCCAGACTAGCGACTTTCTTCATTGCTTCTACCATTTCTGCAAATAAAAATTTTATGATAAATTAAAACACTGAGAGATGTTGATAAAGATTGCCTCTAAGCGAAGTTAACGACAAAGAAGAAAAACCTAACAAGTACATTTATATATAACAAGTTTACCTCAGAATTGTTACATTCCAAGCACTATTAAGCGCAAAGAGACAAACTCATTATTTAAGAAGACGATCAATAGGTACAGAAATCAATGTTTGATAATTGACATCTTTATTATTGATAAACGTCAAAATGATAACCATCGAGAAACCAAAAAGCAATAAACAGTAAGGTAAAACAGTCTTTACACTTTGAGGCTTTAAGTAGAAGTATGTATGAGGAAGTCCAACCAAGAACTAAGAACCTTCATTTTGACAACAATGATTGTTGGATAACTACACCTTATGTTAGTCTGCCTTTTTGGAATGAGATAAAAAGAGATGGTCAAGCGGATGCATTCAACATATTTAGGTAGTTGAGTCACGATTAAAGAATTAATTATAATTATTAGTGTTCCTGTGACCATGAAATGTTACTGGTTGCGCCTCCGTAATACCATCTAATTCTATGCAGTACTTTCCAAGAAAAAATTCTACTATCAACTATTGTAGAATCAAACGTCACCAGTTTTAACCCGCCAATATCAAATATTAACCGGTAGTAAATATCAACCCCTCTACACCTTACCTTATCTAAGCTACTTGCTACACATCAGCCAATTATTAAGCTTCAAACTAATTATCAATTATGCTATATACATTCATCATTATTCCTATACCTACGACGCATGCATTCTCCATTAGACACCAATGGCCAAAACAACCTTGCACTGACTGATAAAAATAATCTTAAATATATTAACTTACCATCGTAGCGCTCCGCTTGTTCAGCCAATTTCGCTTTGTAGACATTATCCTCTCGGTCCGACATTTTAACGACTACTTTACTTTAACTTTGCTATTTAACAGGATACAAAAACCAGCCACAAAAAATATCAAATTAACACAATTGAAAATTTGTCAATTTTTATACAGCAATAAAATTTGGGTGTATACTGTCAAATTATTATAATTACTACTTTGTATTAATACTAATAAAATCGTATTTTTAACAATCTACCACCACAAATTATTGAGGAACAACCCTGACTGACACTCGTCGTCGACAGTAGTAGTTGTATAGTAACAGTAGTGTAATGTAATCCAATGTTCACAGCTCCCCGTTTTTTTCGGCCCCTTCCCTTCTCGACTCTGTTGCAGATGAAAAACCCGAAAATGAAAAAATTACCACTCTGATGAGTACACAATACAACTCCAACAATAATTTGTGGTATAGCTTTCACAAACTTTAAAAATAATAAATACCTCGCGACGATGTCGACAGCGACAATCAAATAATTATTATTTAATTTACTTTCTACAAGCAGGAATTACTCGTCTCTTATTTTCTCTCTTCCAATGTTCCAATAATAATGTTAAAGCTCAACTCAACTGACTACCGACTGCAAAGCACTCTGCAATTTAGTACTTTTGTATCTACCTTCTACGTTTTTCCCCCTTCCTTCCTTCAGATTCTTCAGACAGTAGAGTATAAAGGAGTATTAGACGGAGTAGCGGTGGCGGTGATAGTAGTAGTACCACAAATTTTGTCTGTATTTCTCTAGCTATGTAGTAAATTTTGCTCAAAAAGCCGTCCGTCGTCGTCCTAACGTAACACACGTACGTGTCTGGCGGTGCTGCTGCCGTGCCTGTAGTAGTGTAGTGGTTGTGTGGTGATAGTGATAGATAGATAGGTAAGAAGAGACTAGCGAGCGAGCAGTTTGATGAGGTGAGTAGCTAGCTATGTAGCTGTTCTTGCACTCCTACTCTCAACCAAAAGTAATGCCGTATTCATATCATGTATCCGCACAAAATACAAACTACAAACAAACAAGAGAGCTTCAAAACGGAAAAAGCACTGAACTTCTCTGCAATTGCAATGCAAGAACTACGTTGGCTTGGCTGCTTTTACAACGTAGGTAGTTTGCATTGTTAGCTGGTTGGAGTTTCTAGACGTCGTCATCCTCTCCGCTCTCTACATGTAGCAAGAGCAGTAGTTGTAGTCACACAGTTGATAATAGAAGGGTCGGTCGGGACGGCAGACAGTAGGGACATTGGAAACTAGAATGTCCATAAAATGTATAGGTACATACGTAAATGGCATGGTGCTACCACCCATAAGAAAAAAAATTATGGATGGTGATAATGGTGGGTATTATGTATGTGTGCAAAAGCAGCAGCATCAAAGTAAGCAGGATAACAACTAACTGTGCGTAGTCCAAGTAGCGGCGGTGGTCTGGTGAGTCGATGACTTCAGTAAGTGGTGTGTGCATAAAGCATACATAGATACACATTAACTAATATACATGGACATAATATAAACCAACCAGACCAACATAATATATGAGTACGCGCTATGCTCCTACTGTGTCGCTATGTGGATGATGATGACGATATCTACCCGATAATCCGATATATATTCTCCAGGGAGAAGCAGGCAGCGAGGAGAGAAAACAGTAAACGTACTATGCAAAAGAATGACGAAGACAGCGGCGAATCGTAAGATGTAGTTTGTTGTGTAGAAGCTTTTTGCTAGTTTGTTTCAGCGAAACAGTGGCGATGATATGCATAGGAAAAAGCTTGCGTTTGTAATTGTATACATAATATATACCTGTCTGACATGTCAAATGTACATTTGTAGAACCATGTGTATATGCTATGTGTATAATATTGACAATTTAGTAGTCCAATCGGCATTCTTATTATGGGTACTGGGGTACAACTATACTGGTATGGTGGCGGTGGCCATGCAATTGATGTGAAGTCGGAGTGAGTCTAGTCTGTGGAAGGAATGCACACGTAAGAGCGCTGCAGTAATATACGGTCGGCAAAAGTTTGACACTTACAACTTACAAGGCGGCATACCTACTTGGAAATGAAAACATTGTCAAATGTGAAGCATAGAGTTTGTTCACATTCATGGATGGGGCGCAAAGTATTCGAATTTCAAACACGGCACTGACAACTGGGAATGGGACCTTGCTACCTTTCGCTCACTGAAATACTCGTTTGTAATTGTTTTAAAATTACGTATTGTTCCATAAAACCATATACACACATTTGAATTTTATATTATGGTAAAGGGGAGTAGTGGCGTTAACTTTATGGCAAAAAAACAAATGATATTCTCTCCATTCTTCTTCAAGACAATTCTGAAACCCATGCATGATTTGTTTAATATATTACAACAGTAAAATATGCTAACAAAAAGTTTGGAGAGCTTTAAATAGGTTGACCCCGTACCTTTTTCTAATATCTCAACTGCAAATTGAGTTTCATTTTCTTTATTCGCCATGACGCTGTGCGAGGGCTGAATCATAATTCTCAATTTCACTCGGATAACAAATATGTTACATCACATTAAATTACTATGGTCAATCAAATGTCTTCGTGGTGGCATGCAACAGTAAAAAATTAAAACCAACTATCGGAGTAATGAACGTTACAAAAATCTTTCTAAAGTGCGATAGCTTGCACTTAAAGTGCATTTTGAATGGCGATAAACACAACCTAATGTTCAAAGCAGATGTTTTTGTAAAAAAAAACGTATATTAACGTGTATAAATGTGTCATTTATTGTTACTCAGGGTACTTGTAAGGGAGCAGGTACTTGTTTGTGTTATTTTAATAATAAGTATTGATATGATATAATATCGTGACGTAAATAATATTTAAAAACAACTTACTTGATGCACTTGAAATAACTTGATGTACACTATGCGGTACTACTAATTTATATTACAATAAAATTGCAACAGCGTTTATTATATGGGAGGAACGGCTACCCTTCCATGGGGCAACAATGCTAGTTTACCAATATTCTTTAAAGAGTTAAGGCATCAATCAATCGTTCATCAAATTCATTAAAAACCTTCAATTTTCTCAGAATTTTATTTTATTTATTTTATGTGCATATTATTTTATTTATTTATTTAGTTGGCATTTTATTTTTTTTAAATTTTATTATTTTTATTAGCATTTTATTTCTTTATTGGCGTTTTATTTTGTTAATTTTATTGGCTATTTAATTCATTTATTTTATTTTATTAATTTTATTAGCATTTTAGTTCATTTATTTTATTAATTTTATTAGCATTTTAGTTCATTTATTTTATTAATTTTATTGGCATTTTAATTCATTTTAACTTCGGTATAGGGTTGTCATAAAATGTATCACAAATGTTAACATTTATATTTACCTCGTGCGATGTGTGGCATTTATAATCGTGACGAATGACGGAGAGACACGAAACACGAAGGGGTCAAAATCCCAATTTTGGCAAACGTAATGTGTGAATGGACCTCTAAAAGTGCAGCAGTTATGTGAATGCGCCACAATAAGAGAATGAGTGATGAACTAACAATAAGTGGACATCGACGAACATCATGTGAGCTCTTTTATGTAATGTGCACAAATTGTCAAATCAAAGTAAAATGTAAGTATTATGTATGTATTGTGTTATCGCATTGTTGTTTATATATAAAGCTAGCACGTCGACGTCGCGTCGTAGCAGTTATGGATACACGGAAATTGGGTAGGTTTTTTTTAGAAAATGGTGGAACATATCTTAAGAAACGTGATGGTAAATGATTCTGTCCTTTCTCTTTTGCTGTACCAACGTAATTCCGCATATACAGTGTACAGTCCAGAATTCAGACTAAATAAATTTCACATCTCATTAGACTGTGTAGAGATCATAAATTTAAAACGCATGAGTAGAATTGAGATTAAATGAACTTTCACTTATCATTAGAAGGAACCAAGATGTTTTTGAATGATTGACGTCACGTATTTAGGGTGTTTTTTAACCGTAGGGGAGGCCCTGTCACGGATTAATCACGGCACGGACCGATTAATTACTATTACGATATAACAAGTACAACAAAAGACCTTTGCCGTTCATAACAATGGAAAAATTTGAAATAATTTTGTAATTATTTAGTAAATGTATACATTAAATATTCCGAACATTTATTCGTATAATTATGTAGTTTCAATTTAAGCTTTGCTTACTAATCGCTTTGTCTCAAAAGTTTAGAGATAAAATTGAAGGAAGTTCATTGAAATTTTCTCGGGTGTGACGCGGACGGCATAACGTGAAGAAATTTATAAAATATCTTGCGTAAATATATATCGAATTTTGATTATTTATTAAACATTCATCCATAAACGTCCCGCTTAAATGTCAATTGGATCTCACTATCTCACCTTCCCTTATTTTGCCAAGCTATTTTAACATGAATGAAATAGATAGTGCAAGATTGATGTGACACCTCCCTCTCCACTAGCTTGATGACTTTTATAATGATTTTCAAATATTTGAAATATAACAATTATAGAAACATCAACAGTTGAAAGAGCATGATATTCCTGCTTTTAAATTATTCAGTGTTTTCAAATGAACTGTTACTCAAGTTATGCTATTGCATACAATAAAATGATAAAAAAAAACAAATATGCACCCAACACATTTAACCCCGTACACCGTAGGTCTTTAGTCAAACAACAGAAGTAGAGTTTTAAAACCCTCTGTTTGAGTTAAGGTAAAAATGAGGCCTAGGGCGAGGTTTTCCCTTCGTCCTATCACTGGAGGGATTTAGTGGAAAATGATACGGCATTATTCAAATTTTATAATTCTGATGATGGTTTATGGTAGCCTCTTCAATTGCCCAATGTCATTGAACTTCGCCAAAAGATCAAATCGAGGCCTGGCAAATTTTCGCATAAATACGGCGATATAAAAGAATGAGATTTGTTAGTTGTCCAACTTGTTCGAGTCTTAATATTGTAGTTGCAGAAAGACAGAATGTACTACAGTAACTATACTGGTTAATTTTACTGAATTAATATTATGGACGCATTTGACCTGCGTGTGCAATTAAAGTAAACAGTAATCAGTTATTACCTTTCTTTATGGAATCGCGACTCGGCCATTGCTGAATAGTCATTGCATTTAAGACAGTGATAATACTGATGGCTAATTATAAATTATTAAAAACACCTAAATAGAAAATACCGAAAAAAACGTCATTGTAATATACATTCTAATAAAACACACCCCCTCCTCGTCTTTCTGTGTCTCGGTTCGTTTCTGGTTTCTGTTCATAATCTCAAGTCTTTTTCTTTGTCAGTTCAACTTCGCACCGTGTAAAAGAATACTTTTAGTGTCCCAAGTTGCAATAATATAACGTAGGGTATTCTTGCATGTTGTCGCAGATACATGATACCACTATGATAATGTCAAACGTTTCGTATGTAGAGGATTATGGATATTTCTGGAAAGAGAAAGTTTTTACCGGTTTCAGTACATGGAAAAGCTGAAAAGTCATGAAGGATAGACGATGATGCTTGTGCTCACTCTTTTACTCGGACTGGAGTGAGTGGCCCACTCACTTTTACAGTCAGCATAGCACCAGCAACAACAACGCTTTCAGATTCATTCATACCATTCCCCTGAAGTCTTGCAACATTAAAAACTAAAACGCAGTTCACGTTGACGTTGTCATCATGACTGATCCATTCCATATCGTGCAAAACGCATATCTGTTGCATACACATTACACATACACACACTACGCACGATACGCTATTACCACCATAGTAAACTCCCCTAAGCTTGCCTCTTAAAGAGCCAGAGAAGAAAAGAAACGCTGTCGTCAGCTCTAATCATCCACTGGGGCTACCGTTCTTGTTGATGGATATGAATCGCTCCTTTACTATACCCGATTACAACTGTAACTATATGACCAGTCCGCATTTCAATTTTCCTTGTACGCCCGATGATGACTAACAAGGTTTGTTTCAATAGCTTTTTTTACGTTTCTGATGCAAACCATTTGCGACCTATGTATAATGTGTACTCACTCTGCTTTCAATTGCCATTTACTTCATGTATACGGTCGGCGGTCATTGTTGGATGCCTTTGACTTCACAAGCTGACGACGACATCCCAATATATCCCAAACAATATGGCAAAAAGAAGACGAGTATAGTGAGCGAGAGACAGCTAGCGTAGAGCAAAGTAAAGATCAAACGTACCCAATCGAATAGACAAGTGGAGAAGAGACGCAAGTTGTCCATGTTTGTCATCCTATCCTACTGTCATCATAGGTAATTGATTACTAAACATTGTTTCAATTTTACACGTTAGAGTAAAAGTGAAACAATGTTATAGTTGTCAAAAGGAATACACAGCCTGTTTTCAGTGAATGACCTGCGTTCTGTTTTCTACGTAGTACGCAATAATCAACTAACATGAAAGGTCGTCAGTATAATATATATAAATTGCCGAAAATAATTCATAGCATACATGCAATATGAATAATTTTGTACTAATTGAAAAGTATCAGTATGGTATGTATGTACGCACACAACACACACACACCCGATAACAAACAAGGAAAAAGCCACAGAAAATTGCAGCAATCCTAATTCTGTTCCCATGCATGAGTACAGAGTAGAGAATGCAGCAATATCAAGTCGTCCCACCCGACCGAACCCCAGCTTTTGTATTCGTCATCTGCTGAGAAGGAATTTCAAAGCAGTAGTCATCATCTCATCACTTTTATGATTTGAGCATCTAGTATGAGAAAAGTCTTCCGACTACAAGAGCTACGACGGAATAGGACAGCGAATAACTTGCTGTTACATTATTCACAGTTCCCACTACATAACCGTATATATTGTTGTCTACAAAGAAATACTTTGGCGAAACAGATTTTTACTTAATTGTTTGTATGTTATGCATATTGCAGATCTAGTTTTATATATTTTTTAATGTTGTGCATGTATGAAATGGAGATGTAAGATTGTATCCTGACAGAATGACATTCAAACCCATTTATAAAATTTGCTGAAAGATTTAGTGCCGTATGGCAGCAAAAACGCCGTTGCACACAAAAAAAGAAATTTGCAAATATGACCATCGTGAACACAATCATATGCCATTACAAGCTGATATAAGAGGAAATAAAATGTACTTTTAATAAAATGAAGTAAGATTATATTAAGCATTCCTGTAGAATTAAACCCGACATACTTTGTATAATATCGCCAATCTAAAGTTGAAAACGGAGTCAACTATCGCTAGGGATCGAATGTCGGACTGTCCGGACCGGACACAACATGATTGCATTGTATTATAATATTCAAATCTACATTCATTGTTGACATATATTATCTTCGGAGAAAACACACGAGTGATCTCATCAACCCACGCACTTTGACATTTTCAACGATACGATTAACTACCAGCATAACTTGTTGTTTTTGCTTCATCGGTGAGCTAAGTATATATGATTCATATTATTTGAAAAGTAGTAATCTGGAGTTTGAACCAACGAACTACGAAATCTATGAACACGTTTGATATCTACCGAAATCTTGAAACAAGTAATCATATAATATTGTCACAATAAATTTTGTAATAAATGATTACAGACTACCACATCGCCCCTCCGTCTGTACGTCTCCAGTGAATATAGTTTTGCGACACTGTCTTTTTATGCTTGGCAATTGGCAATTTTGACTTATTTTATGCAGACAATCCAGAGTTCTCACTCTAATATAATAGCCTAAAATAGCCATAAGTCATCATGTTACACTTACGTTAAAGAACGGCATTTGGCATTTAATATTTTAATTCACAATACCTCATTCGAGACCTTTTTGATGATGCAAATGTTTTAAATCAATAAAACCGTACGGAAATATGGACATTTATAATAGGGAACAAATGAAAACCCATCGAATGTCTATGTAGAATGCCTGTTATTCTTTTAACGTTCGTTACTGCTTCTGTCTGCCATGCATTGGATGGATGTACTCACTACTCATGTTGGTAAAAACCAGAGAACTTCAAATTTCTGCATAATTTTTGTCAATGGCATTACATGAGCCTGCCGCTTTTCTGGTAGACCGTAGAAGTACTTTACGTCAACAATAAAATGCAAAAATTTATGGGATATGCAGCGTGTAAGAGGAGATAGACGATGGCAGTGGCAATCACTCCAAGAGCTATAGAGTGCATGTGAGGAACACTGCATTATTGCACGTTTGCTTGCCAGTTTTGCTACATGCATTTATTTCTCCCAATCTGTAAGTGAGGTAAAGCAGAAGTTAGTTTACGAAGCTGAAAGCTGACACGCAACACAACAGAAAATGTTTCCCCTTTTTTTTGCTCCGCCGGTCTTGTTCCGTTTTTGTTCTTTCGTAAAAATTTGTTTTGTATTTTTAGTGCTTGGATGGAATGGCATTGGAAGCTATAATATTAGCGAAATAAAAATAATAAAATGCAGGCAGCCAGATAGATGCAGAAATACAGCACAACAAGACACACGGTGAAACTCTGTGTAGAAATGGATGACACGATGCTTGTAAAATTGCAAGTTTCAAAGAATTTTTGTAAGTAGTGAGGCTGTGCAATATCATTACCGGTATGTGGTATAGTAGTATTGATAATATCAGGTTTCCCTGGAAAAAAGCAAGGAAGCAAAGAGATGCACGGAGTACTATTATGTTAAACTTTGTATTTGACAGAGTGAGAGCAGTGGTTTTGGTTGTCTGGCTCGTTTTATTGGAACCATGAGTGGCTCGGTGGCTGTAGTATGATGATGATGACGAGCTAATATAATATATTACAAAGAAATTTAGGAAGTACATGCATTATAACACGTATATGATGATGAACTACAAAGTCCAAAAAAGAATGTGGAACTTTTAGGTAAAGTAACTTTATAAAGCTATCCTGTAGAAAGTGGCGAAAAAAACAACCACCAGGAGACGTCATAAGCATATAGTGTACTCTACTATAATGTTTTGGCACGATGTAATTAATTTGCTAAGTTGTATAAAGGTCAAAACGGTCATGGCAAAATCAAATAGCTTTCTAGCGCTTATCTATATGCCAAATACGGGTTGATTTGACCTTGAGCCCTCCGTAACCCCCACGAGGTTGACCTTAATGCTTCCGTTTGGAATTTGAAGGTCAACCTTGCACATTGGCGAAAACAATCGTACAGTTATTTTCTTTAAAAGTTTTAATGTTAATAGACGAGAAACAGACAGACAGAAGGAAGAACATTGAGAACTGTAAAGTTAATAAGTTATTTTACCACTTTTAAGTTCCTAGTAAGTTCTTTGCTCTTTTCTATACGATGCGCTGTACTGGCGTGGTTGCAGATGCAACATGCCTTCAAACAACTCACATCACATCATCGCTATCACCACCGCAACACCACTAGCAACCACAGATAGCGGAGACTACGTTTACAAGAAAAAATAACGTTGTGTGACTGTTTATTTTTTGTTGTTATATATGCCAATAAATACGCAAGCTTCGATTTCATATTGGCTGATTTTTTGGAAAATATAGGGGAAAATGTGAAAGGGACAAGGAAACTTACTGGAAAACATGCCTTTATTCTAACATCCATGTCCCACATTTTTTTCTATAATATTGATGTTGTAATCCAATTATCCAAAATATTTGAACGCGACGCAACGTTGTTGAAATGAAAACAGTAATTAAGTAATTACTATCTATAAATTCATGAATTCGTCATCCCGTAGTCCCTAACACAGTTGTACATGTCAAGTACATTATAAGACGGCAGTTTAAGACAAAATGGTAATAAACCGTTTTCACGTCGTCGTCGTCACCAGCATTCCCATCAGATACGAGTTTGCAAGTAGCTGTGCATAAACAGAGTGGAGAATAAAATGGATGCTATCATTTGGCCCCACTGTCATTTTTATCTCTGGCACATTATTGTATTCATTGTAGCACCCAATATTTAGGTAGTTTGGTTGTAGCATGCATGAGGCGAGCTAGTAGTGTAAAAAGTAAAATGACGTGATTCAATGACCACAAAAGCGTAGTATATAATTTGTAGCATTTTTATAGATCATGGATCAACCACCATGCATAGATATGTTTATTGGGCAATAGGAAAGACAAGGAAACGTCATGGGTGAAATATGTAAATTTTCTGGTTTTTGATGATGCGATGAATGAGTAGTTTATATTAAATTTCATATTAATATTTAAGTCTGCTTCATCATTTTTGAAACCAAATTTCGTATCTTATTGGGGGAAAATAGCTTTTTGGTTGGAGAATAGGTAATCGCACTCTGACGAAGCCAGTTTTGTCACTGTCACCATAGTTGATATTTGATGATATGAAATGAAATAGTTCAAGGGCGTTCAAGATCATTTAGATCATTTAGTTTATTATGATGCTGGCACATTGGTATGCTATGTTGTATGTTGTTTTGTTGGGATGGGCAGCGTTTACGTACATAAGGAATTTGCATTTAGGTAATCATTTCGGAAACATGCTCAGCTTGGTCGTTATTTAAGCGCATAGTAACTTACCCGGCCTCCATGGATGGCAATATGGTTTTGATTTTGGTTTGTGAAACCTCTGTTGTTTCATGTTAATTCGTTGCTACATTTCATGCGAAGGACCCCAACCAACCGGACAACAAGAGATGATGCCATCCTTTGTATAGAATACTACGGAACGGTACAATCATTAGTTTCATAAACAAAAAAGGTAGCCACATTTTCTGTATGCCATATGCATGCCGGCGACGTTTCTACTCTATTCTTGGGGATGTCAACGGGAAGGTTTCTTTTCTAATACGGATATATAAATTTGAAACAGGTTAATGCCGATGTTACTGGTAGACGGAAATAACATTACGTATGTGTAAGGTGAATACAAAATGATATATACCGTATATTGTTGAATTATGAGAAGAGTCCGTTGTTGTATTATTTCATTTTTCTAGTAAGTTGTAACAATGCAATGTCAATGTGAATCAAATCATATCAAAAGAATCAATACTTTCAAAGTTCATAAAGTTAAGATTAGATGAGTTGGAAATTGAGGTTTGTTCTTTCACCGTCACTGTATCTACCTCTATCTGAGACGAAAGAGGTTACGTTAAAATTTACTGTACCATATGAAGGAAATACATGTAAAATAGAAACCATTAAAAAGCAAACATTGGTCTACGTCTAAATGTACGTACAACATGTCAAAATAGTTTACCACAAACATTAATCGAAATTGTCATTTTAGACATGCAATGAAATGTAACACAAATACGAGTACTTCTAACCAGGTTGACTATGAAATATATGATATAAGCAGTACTGTTTTTTATCAACTTCATGTTGAGTGACATCGATGTGTTTGAATTTTTTCGAAATATGTTTTTGCATAACACTTTAATGAAAGCTTTATGGGGTTTACCATAAAAAACGATAAGCTATCACGTATACAACTTTTGAAAAATTATAAAACTTTTTAACACGAACTGTTCACTTTTCGAATAAAGCCCGTAACTTTTGACTTCCACATCGCTCTGTCTTCTATCATTTTTCATGTTAAATCCTATATTTAAATAAAACGTCCTGTAAAAAATTATTTTCGAATATTTTTTAAACAGACAATTGTGACTTTGTTTGAAGTCTAATGTCAATGCTATTGCAGAAGTAATTCGGGAGGAATGAAGAAACCAATAATTTGTCATGCTTTGTTAGTCAGAGAACATGTATTTTGTACAAAACTAGCTTGTAGATTGTAGATCTTTTTGCTAGGGCTGTTTCAATCACATTGCATTATGAAGATAGCGAAATGTTTGAGGTCAAATATTTGGATTCATTGTGAAGTTTGTGTTGCACGCTGCTCGAAGGCGCAGGTGATTCCTGATGAATGAAGGAGATAAATATGCTAAAGTAATCACCTTCCAGTATATACTTAATATATATTACATCATATTTATTCCTGTCGAATCTGTATGACTGACGGATATGGTGGAAGAATACCAAAGTTTATAAGACTAATATTATTCATTGAATGTCTATTTGCTACACTTTGCGCTTTCTTTTGAAGTAAAACCTTTTCCGACCAAAGCTGCTTTTTAGTGTTATTTTATGTATACCGTTGATTATATTCTCTACCTTATTGTAAGCCGTCTACGGTCCCCTATGAAGAAGACAAAATTAAACTTCAATCCCGCTCAGATTATAGCCCCCGTGGAAATTCATACAACTGACATATGTGTGGTAAATATGAATCGTAATAATTAATTAATTCACAGTCTGTGAGATATTTGCTTTGAAACTTATTACAACCTGAAATAAAGGTACATCCGGATCTTTAAAAAGCAAATGAACTTGACATATAATGAATTAGACTCATGTAGGTGAAATTTTATACAAATATTTATTCTTTTTTTGAACGTACATTAACAATATTTTAATAAAATTGTCATGGTGAAAGCGGCGAGAAATCTCCATTTCCCGTTTTCGTTTATAACCCTCGGGCTATACTAAGCAAAAATACGGTACCCATGTTATTAAATTGCATACACTTTTACTTGCACACACCAGTGTTGTTGTGTACATCGTCGTCTCACGTATCCACCTTCTCCATGTCAAAGAGGGAGAGTTTGGCAATTTCCTTTCTGCTGACCTACAATTGGCTGCAGTCGTGTACACATACTTCTTTCGACTACGCACTACTGTTGTAGCTAGGTGGCAACTTGTTTGAAGAGTGCGACTCAGCTATCTGACAAGACAAGTGTGATGATACGATTGTTTTTCCATTTAAATGGACGTGATTCATTTGGGTTGCTAAATTGAATGGAGTAAACAAGAACCCCGAATTGTCAGTGTACAGACGCTTTTGTTCTCATGTGTGTAATTCACCGATGCTATTGTATGCAGGTAGACATTTGTACCCATTTTTACTTGCATTTTCCGCGTTTCTCTTTTATCTCAAGACAACAGAAGGGGAAAAATTGGATTCTAAGATTTTATCTACTTTAGAAAAAAGTTTTCATGTCTAAAGGTAGGATGATGATGATGACTCATATGGGGCCGTGCTGCTGCTTTTTATCTTCTTCTTGTTTGAATTGATCAGCAAATATACTACGCTAAAAAGAGCACTTGTTGTTGTGGTACCTGATGTGAAACGCTCGCTTGAAAACGGTGACATTTCCAGCGTCTTCACAACACAACTGATGATTTTTTATTTTGGTACCGGAATGAAATACGTATGGCCATTTATACGGCAAAAGCAATCTTATCAACCATCAGACTTCATTGACGACATTATAAGAAGCATACGAAAGCACTTATGTGGAAGCATGGGCGTAACAATAATAGGGACAAGGGGGACAATGTCCCCCCTGGAATTGTCTTGTCCTCCCTAGAAAGACTGTGTCCCCCCAAAAA
>JAHZNE010005010.1:0-10026 GCA_027744055.1 Callyntrura sp. NNG-2020
AGGACCCCATTTCATAAAATTACAAGTCAGACAAGTTGACAAACTTGTAAAAAATTCGCCCATTTAAATGTATGGGTAACCAACAGTGACTAACTGAAAAATTTGTCAAATTGTCAGCCTGTCATTTTTATGAAATTGGGCCCAGGTTGCCATTTTGAACTGCTCGAAGAGCAGCACCATGAGCAAGAAAAATATTTTGTCCAGCACCTTTAACGAAGGATACGATAGACAGCAAAGACACGGAAGTGTAGATGACCTTATCAACCGGACAGAGATGAAACAGCGGCGCATAAAACAGTTTTATTTTATGGGCTTTTAAAAATGCTATATTTAAATTGAAATTCTATTAAGGTCCAACATCCAACCCTCGAAATGGCGATTTGGTGCATCAAGGTCAAAATAACGGTATAAGGACCTTCACATCAAATATTGAATTCCCTCTGACTCTGGAACCACTTGGAGCTATGTAGTCGTTACTCCAAAATGTACATTTTCCTTTATAGTGCATGTAGTCCTTGCATTAACAACTTTCTTGGCGACACATCCACCAAAAATAGGGAACGACGTGAATTTGTGGATGATAAGGAAATGTTGGAAATAGGATAAGTTTCCAGCTATGTCAACAAGAGACCCAGATTTAATTGTTTACAAACAACAAGTGATTTCATTGGAGTAAATGTAGTATTATTTATCTGAGATGTTTTTTTCATTTACACAATAGTATATGACATCTTGGACTTGGATTGTCGGTATTACTTTTTATTGCCAAAATATGCACGGAGTAAAAATTCATTGTATATCATCACTTGTAATATGTGAGAAGATAGTCATTTTTTGAACCAATAATTTGTTCTCCCAAAACAAAATAAACTTTAGCGGGCAACGTGAAAAATTTTTAAAAAATACACACAAGCCACTCCATAAAACCCAATACTCGCGTCTCCTTGTTCACCACGATCACACTTTTTCAAATAAACCGAACGTATTTTATTTTTTTCGAATTGACATCCGAATTCCGGGAAGGAATAACTGGGAGTACGAAGGTTTTGGTGAATTTCCAAAGAGCGATGAGTCAGCAGCAGCCGGTAAGAAATTTCGGTTTTTTTTGTTATTTGAATGTTTGCGTTTGAAAATGGTAAAAATGGCCATGGGATTGCATTTTGTAATTCTGTGTGGGATGTATATGCTAATGAGCAAATTTCGAATTTTTGTTTTTATTTGTATGGATTTGGTGAAAATGGATGATATGGGTGTGATCTTCCGACATTAACCAACAGGGACCGTCGAGAAATAACCAACTGCAGGGAAAAAACCAATGTGCCACAACTCCGCCGACATGTATTGCACCTGCTCCATGTACCCCACCTCCTCCGACATGTCCTGCGCCTGCCCAATGTGCTCCACCTCCTCCGACATGTCCTGCGACTGCCCAATGTGCTCCACCTCCTCCGACATGTCCTGCGCCTGCCCACTGTGCCCCAGCTCCTCCGACATGTCCTCCTGCACAACAATACTGGGATAATTACGACGAAAATAGAATAGGACCAGAGCAATTAATGAAACGTTATATTCCGCCGGCGCAGTGCCAGCCTCCGCCACCACCGCTGCCGCCACCAACATGCAAAAAGCATGAGGAACAAAATACTGACCCGGAACCACATCCGCATAAGTTTATGGGGAAGGTGGCAATCCTACTGTTGGAGTCTGAGAATCAAGACGGTGCTGAAGATCGTCATCCCCACCATGACCACGACCATGATGAACGTCATTGTCACGCGGGGACAAATACACATCGCCATGTGTGATCCTGTAGCAAAATTTCAAATAATGTAAGGAGCAACGGGAAAATGTTAATGATTTTTAGAAGAAATCCATTGGGAATATCACTTTTGACTTCTGAAGCTCAATGTTCCATGTTCCAACCCCAAGTAACCAAAATCGTTAAGATCGCTAGAGAATCGCTACGACTAATCGCNCAATGTTCCATGTTCCAACGTTGGTTTCAACTGTGAATAAGGATATTTTGTGGAAACATTTTTTTATTCAAGTATAAGTTTCCAGCTATGTCAACGAGAGACAAAAAATTAATTGTTTACAAACAATTCATTAAATTCGAAAGTATGTTGGTTAGAACTTTATTGGTATTATTTTTATTGTCAAAATGCAAAGTAAAAATTCAAAAGTCTCACTATTATTATTGCGTCCGAAAATAAACATTTTATTTTTTCTAACCATCTCCCTCCTGGAATTCACTCCCGGGTGGTATTTGTTTTGACGGTGACCGTGTTGTTATGCGTCTTCATGTAGTCCGATAAGGTTTATTTGCAGTGTGTTGTTTTGGGACAATAATTGGGAGTAAACTGTTGGTGGTTTCCAAAGAGGGATGTACCAAAACGGTGGGACTCGGAATGCCAACTTTCAGCAGCAGCAGGTAATTAATCTATTTTGGATAGTAGAAGGGGTATCGAGGGGAATTGAATGGCATTACGGTGGTGATTACATGATACTTTTAAATGGATAGGGGCTGCCGCCGGATCTTCAACAATGTATAGACCCCAGGGAAATGATCAACAACAATTTTGGCACAGGGTATAATCAGCAGCAGTTGAATGTCCAAGGATATAATCGACAACATTCCGCAACCCAGGAATATAATCAGCGGCAATTCAGTCCGCAGGGATACAATCAGCAGCAACCCGGACCAAAGGGGTACAATCAGCAGCAATCCAGACCGAAGGGGTACAATCAGCAGCAACCCGGACCAAAGGGGAACAATCAGCAGCAACCCGGACCAAAGGGGAACAATCAGCAGCAACCCGGACCAAAGGGGAACAATCAGCAGCAATCCGGACCAAAAGGGAACAATCAGCAGCGACCCGGAACCAAGGGGTACAATCAACAGCAACCATCTCCCCAGGGGTACAATCAACAGCAACCATCTCCCCAGGGGTACAATCAACAGCAACCATCTCCACAGGGGTACAATCAACAGCAACCATCTCCCCAGGGGTACAATCAACAGCAAGCACCTCCCCAGGGATATAATCCGCCGCAATCGGGAATTCAAGTATATAATCAACAACAAGCTGGCCCCCAGGGGTATAATCTACAGCAATGTCGACCTCTTGAATACAATCAACCGCAACCCGGTCCCCAAAGGTATACTCAGCTGCAATCGGGTACTCAAGTATATAATCAACCGCCGCCGTCGGGTCCCCAACGGTATAATCAGCTGGAATCGGGTACTCAAGTATATGATCAACCGCCGTCGAGTCCCCAACGGTATAATCAGCTGGAATCGGGTACTCAAGTATACAATCAACAGCAAACCGAACCCCGGGGGTATAATCAACAGCAGTTCGGATCCCAGGGTTATAATCCACAGCAGTCCCGACCCCAGGGTTATAATCTACAGCAGACGCAACCTCAGGGATATAATCTTCGGCAGTCCGGACCGCAGGTATATAATCAACAGCAAATAGGACCCCAGGAGTTAATGAATCAAGATCAGCAGGAAGAAGGGGTACAGTGTCAGCTATTTCTCGCACCTCCGCAGGCTGCAAAACAAAATCGGTATGAGCCAATTTCGAATGGTCCTGTAGTATACCGAGATAATTACGAGTTACAGACAATCGGACTAGAGCTACTAAGAAAGTTAAATCCACAAGGCAAGCCACCGCCACAATGTCTACAGGATCGTCGGCAAAATACTGCCCCTCCACAAGTTTCACCAATAAGTCCGGATAGATTTACGGGTATGGTTGTAATCCTACTGGTGGAGCCCCCTCCACCAGGAGGTGATGAAAATATCTGTCAAGATCCACATCATGGGTGGACAAACACACGACGTTGATGATTGGCGGTGGCACAATTGAAAATACAAAATGTTAAATGTTAGACGGAAAGTGAAAACGTCAATAATTTAGGAGAAGTCCCCCGCTCGACTTCGAAGGCGGAATGTTCAATTGTGAAAAATGGAAATCTTGTGGAAGCCAAACATTTATAATGTTTACAAGCCAGTCGTGGTGAAATTTTACGAGGTTTCGACGATTTTATTTTTTATTGTCAAAATGGGAATTATGCGCAGAGTAAACATTTACAAGTATCAACACGATCAGCTATCATTGTGTGCGAAGATTAGCGTTTTTTTCGAAAAATTACTCCTAGGAATTTGGTTGTGGTGTGGTTGTGTTCTCAAAAAGAGTAAAAATGTACGATTGGGTTTTATTTTAAAACGACGGCAGAGAAATTGCCAGTTACGCAAACGGAGACTCAGCAGAGACGGTGTTTGTTTTCATTGCCGGAGTAGCCCGAGTTGTTAAATGTAACTTGAGTTGTTGTACTGCCCGATAAGTTGTATTTGCAGTATTGCAGTTGTGTTTGAAACTAATGCAGGGTTCCCATAAACTATTGTAATTTGCACTTGTGATGATGCCTTTAATTGCATACATGCACAACTGTGCACACTACAACGGCAAAGGAAAATGAAGTACACCCAAGGTAAAGTGCGTACTGTGTTGACTGTGTTGGGATTAATTTGGGAATGAATGAGACAAAGTTTAATTCAATAGTTAACTGCAGTAGCATTATCTTTTTAAGAAGGTGTATAATATAGCAAAGTGCGGGAGTCAAAGTCAGTGGCGGTATTTATTTTACTATTGTTATTTTTAAATAGTTTCACATTTAATATAAATCTCATTTAACTAACGTTAAAATGGCGTAAGAAAAAGTGAATCTATTTAAAATCGGCTAACTGAATTTCAATGTTTTTTTACGACTTTGAAGACAGAAACGCTTACACTATCCTCCCAACTCATTATAATTGACTGATAGTGTGTGTATGGAGAAATTCTTTAGCAGAATGTTTATTTGCTGTTTAATATTTAAAATGATATTATGTATTTATTAGTTAAATACTTTTTAAAAAGGATTATTTAGCATTTTTCAACTATATTATTATTATTATTATTACTATTTTTATTTGCAGAATTAATCAGTTAAAAATTAAAACAACTTTTATTTAAACATTTCACAGGGAGAGGAGTTGTTTTAAAGCAGTAGAATTAAAAACTAACTGAAAACTCCACATTGCTAAAAAAAAGAGAAAAAAATTATCAAATTGGAGAATAAAAAAATCAAAAGTAAAATAAAAAAGAATGAAAAGTCAAAGCAATGTACAGCTCTTTAAAATAGCTAAATTTTTAAACTATTTGTTACTCATACTTTACATACGGATGGCTTGTCAAATATAGAACCTTCAACAATTTGGGAGTAAGGTAGCTACCATCATAAGGGATGTACTGTCTGTCTGTATTGTACGGAACTGTACGGAGTGATAACTTTCAACAGCAGCACGGTAACTGTAATTCGCCAGGATAGGATATTTATTCCCGTCAGGAAACACGTCGACCGCATAACGGTCCTCCAGCACAGCTATCAGCACGCGCGCCTGGGAATTAGCAGGGGCAAGCGATTCCCCAAAACCAACAGCCGGGCATGCAAGGGAATTAGGAGCAGTACGAACTTCCGTGGAATTATCGATAAGACAAGGACCTCAGCCCCAGGGAAATAACGAATAACAACAATGTGGACAGCAAGGGAATAATCCGTCCTGGGGAAATGACCAGCAACTACGATGAACGACGCGACCCTTGGAATAATAATCAGCAATCTCCCCGTTTATAATCAGCAACAATCTGGGCCAGATGACTCATCCCGTCCTTCCTATCCCTCATTGTTAAATCTCAAAATCCAGGGGGGGGGGCATGTCCCCCGGTTACTATAGCCATGGGTATGAGGTATGATCAAGAGCAATTCGGACCTCCGCGTTATACATGATGTTAACTAATGACTAATAATAATAACTAACTAATAACAACAGACAAGAGATGTCGATAACCAGGCCAAGGCTTTTACACATATAAGCTTTTACACATAAGTTACATTGGAGATTTATGTGTAAAAGCCTGCCTGCAACTTGCCTTTAAAGCCTGAACCAGGCTTTAAAGTGAACGAACAGTTAAAGTTTATGAAATTAATACCTTGTAAAAGAGATAGGACGATTATAATAAAAAATAAAACCGTTATAATACGAATATACTCGTCCGTCAGTGAGCAGTAAAAACTCGATATCACCGTCACCCATTTCGGCAATGAACTTGGTTGCTGAGAAGATAAGAAAAGAACCAAACTGATAGTTATGAAATCGTTTGAACACCGAAATGGTTATTTTCGTGTACTACTCTTTAATATTAGTGAAAAAATTTGGGGTAAACTTTTAAGTGTGCCGTTCACCATAAAATGTTCCAGATCAAATAATATTTGCTTTAATTTATGCCTAAGCAAAGTTCAAGTTGTGGACTGTGGACAAGGAAATGTTGGAAATAAAATTTTCCAGCTATGTCAACGACGCAAAAAATTATTTGGATTTAATTGTTTACAAACAATACGGTGTTAAATAAATGAAAACTTTTTTTTTTATTAGTACATGAAAAGTTTATAGCAAACATGACAAGTAAAAGAAAATATAAGCGTTATATGGTTAAATAAATTGTTATACTTGTGTTATCGGTATTATTTTTCTTGTCTAAATAAATATTCTGATAAAGTGCCACTACCAAGTGTTTTGAACCAATTCCTCCCAGGAATGTGGAGGCGGGAGTACTAAATTTTCTTGAATTGTTTTTTATGTCGCTCGATAAAGTTTATTTTGAGTGGTTTTGGGAGAATATTTTGGAATAAGGTGTTGGTAAATTTCCAAGGAGCGATGAGTCAGCAACAACCGGTAAACAATCTCGGATTTTTTGTGTTGAAAATAGCCGTGGGATTCCATTTTGTAATTTTATGTGAGATGTAAATGTTAATGAACAAATTTCTGGTATTGACTAACAGGTACATCCGGTAAATAAACAACACGGACCTCCGGGAAATAACCAACACGGACCTCCGGGAAATACCGGAAATATCCAACACGGACCTCCCGGAAATAACCAACACGGACCACCCGGAAATGACCAACACGGACCTCCGGGAAATAACCCACACGGACCTCCTGGAAATAACCAACACGGACCTCCCGGAAATAACCAACACGAACCTCCCGGAAATAACCAACACGGACCTCCCGGAAATAACCAACACGGACCACCCGGAAATGACCAACACGGACCACCCGGAAATAACCAACAAACACCTCAAGGGAATAATCATCAGGGACCTCAAGGGAATAATCATCAGCAGGGATTCCACGAGAATAATCAGCAGGGACCCCAGGGGAAGAATCAGGAGGAATCCCAAGTGAATAATCCAAAAGGGCCCCAAGAGAATAATCAGCAGGGACCCCATGGGAATAATCAACAGGGACCCCAAGGGAATAATCAACAGGGACCGCAAGGGAATAATCAACAGGGACCGCAAGGGAATAGTCAGCAGGGAACCCTAGGGAACAGTCAGGAGGCACCCCAAGGGAGTCAGCAGGGACCCGAAGTGAGGAATAATCAGGAGCAATTCGTCCTCCATTCTACTTTTCAACAACTCTCGCCAGACTTAAAACTAGGTACTCATTATTGTCGGTATCAATGGCATTACTCAGCCGTTTATATTTACCATCCAAATTTATAATTCGCAGAGGTATTCGCAAACAAAGAAATTCATATCCATATCCACCAGAATGACTGCAAGCAATGCCCCGGCACACCCGAGATTAATCAGCAGCAATCCGTATCCCCGGAGACCAATCAGCAGCAATCCGTGTCCCCGGAGACCAATCAGCAGCAATCCGTATCCCCGGAGATTAATCAGCAGCAGTTCGAACCCCCTGATATTAATCAGCAGCAATTCGTGCCCCTTGAGATTAATCAGCAGCAATATGGATCGCCGGAGATTAATCAGCAGCAATTCATTCCCCCTGAGATTATACAGCAGCAATCAGGACCCCCTGAGATTATACAGCAGCAATCAGGACCCCCTGAGATTAATCAGCAGCAATCAGGACCCCCTGAGATTATACAGCAGCAATCAGGACCCCCTGAGATTAATCAGCAGCAATCAGGATCCCCTGAGATTATACAGCAGCAATCAGGACCCCCTGAGATT
This sequence comes from Callyntrura sp. NNG-2020, assembly GCA_027744055.1. Lineage (NCBI taxonomy): Eukaryota > Metazoa > Arthropoda > Collembola > Entomobryomorpha > Paronellidae > Callyntrura > Callyntrura sp. NNG-2020. The sequence goes on from JAHZNE010005010.1 coordinate 8,095, forward strand.
AATCAGCAGCAATCAGGACCCCCAGTAATTAATCAGCAGCAATCTGGTACCCCGGAGATAAATCAGCAGCAATCTGGACCCCCAGTAATTAATCAGCAGCAATGCCAACCCCAGTGGTGTAGTCAATGGCAATGCCAACCACATTGGTGTAGTCAATGGCAATTCGGACCACAGTGGAATAATCAGCAGCAATGCGGACCCCAGTTGTATAATCAGCAGCAATGCGGACCCCAGTTGTTTAATCAGCAGCAATGCGGACCCCACTTGTTTAATCAGCAGCAATGCGGACCCCAGAATTATAATGTAGTGCAAGCGGGTCCCCAGAGTCATAATCTTCTGCAGACCGCACTTCAAACTAATAATCTACAGCAATTTCCACCGGTAGGATATAATCCGCTTCATTCTGGACCACCGGAGAATAATCAACAGGCAACCGGATCCCAGGAATATAATCCACAGCAATCCGAACCCCATGGATCTAATCAGCAACCAACAGGATTCCAGGAGAATAATCAACCGCAATCCGGACCCCAGATGTATAATCATGAGCCCACGGGACCCCAGGTGCATAATCAGGAGCCAATCGGACCCCAGGAATATAATCTGCAGCAATCCGCGCCCCTAGGGTTTAATCAGCAGCCAACCGGATCCCAGGAATATAATCAACAGCAATCCGAACCCCAGGGATCTAATCAGCAACCAACGGGATTCCAGGAGCATAATCAGCCACAATCCGGACCCCAGATTTATAATCATGAGCCAACCGTACCCCAGGTGTATAATCAGGAGCCAACCGTACCCCAGGTATATAATCAGGAGCCAACCGTACCCCAGGTGTATAATCAGGAGTCAATCGGACCCCAGGAATATAATCAGCAGCAATCCGCGCCCCAGGGGTATAATCAGCAGGCAACCGGATCCCAGGAGTATAATCAGCAGCAATCTGAAGTCCCGGGGAATACTCAGGAGCAATGTATACTCCAGGTGAATTATCAATGTAAATTGCCGAAAACACTTAATTATGGTCGGGGTCCGAATTCAGGAAGATAGATTGTGTGGGTAATTTGTTATATAAATACAAAAGTGATGTCGGTATTATATTTGTTGTTGTCAAATGGGAATTTTACGCGCGAAGTAAAAATTGGAAAGTATCATCACTATCATTGTGAGAAGATAAGTGTTTTTTTAACTCATGTCTTCTTGGAAAATGATTAAATGTCATAAAGATTGAAATTTAAACTAAGGATATGTTATCTTAAAAGGACGGCGGAAAGATTACCAGTAAACAAGAGGCTTGAGTGTTTGTTTTCATTGATGGAGGTGTTCTGTATATTTATATTGTTGCTGAATAAGGTTTCTGAGTTTATGCGGTAATGCAGTACATTTATGGATTTGTTAATCTAGTCCTTCCGACTTTTCCGTTTTTTTTAAACAACGGGATCTGCTCGTAAAGAAGCGCCATGAAGAAGAAAATATTTCGGCGACACCGGCGACCGGGCACGAAGTATAAACAGGCACAAGAAACAGGGAAATGCCTACTTTATGGCTATGGCTTTTAAAAATGCTACTCAAAATGACAATCTATAGGACTCGACCCTCAAAATGGCGATTCGCTGCAGCAAGATCAACATAGCGGTGAAAGTTTTTTGTTATAGTGTCTAAAATTTAACGATTTTAGATTAGATTGTTCCAGGGCATTTTTCGTTTATCAAACAGACATGATAGGGGCAAGTGAAATATGTGTTCAAAATCACATTTTTTAGCAGATTGTTTTGTCAGTTGTAGTTACTCCATATATTCCGACAAGATTATATTATATTATTATATTACTAGTAGGCCAGTCAGGCCCTAAGGGACTGACCAAGGTAGTCGATGGTTTTGAGTTGAATTAAATTTAATAAATACGTTTCAGCCTAGCCATGGTCTCATCAG
>JAHZNE010005011.1:0-17662 GCA_027744055.1 Callyntrura sp. NNG-2020
GGGGAATAGTATGTCCACGTGAACCAAGCAATTCCAGGGCTTTGATGAAGAAGAAAATTTAAAAATATTCAATCTTCCGCAATACTCCGTCTGTATAACATCTGCAGACAGAATTAAACTGCTAAGTAATTTAGATATTGGGCAGGCGTAGGTCCGTTTTGTTTCATTGCCCCTGAAGGAATCCAAATTGCGAGGCAGCCATAACCAGTGCCTAAAAATGTAGGCCCCGTATCTTTCCAAATAGCCTGGAACCAGGTGGCGAACCACGATAGGTAAAGTAGTCGACGGTAAGTCGACGTTAAAGATGTTGGAATATGCTATTAAGCATTTTTCATTGATGAAAGGCTGAATGAACAAACTTAGTTTTTCGACATCTACCGTGTGTTTATTGTTGAAGAAAAAATTTGTTTGAATGTCACTCACAAGTTTTTTTTCGTATTTATCCAATTTTCTTTCTACATGATGGACCTCTGTGTACTTTCCGATACGGAATACAGTGCAACTGGCTTCGAAAATTTGAAAAATTAAGAATAATTCTGTATTTCGGAACATCTTAGAGAAAATATTATTCTATATATTAAAAATGTCACGATCAGAAAGTGTATGAAGGTTTTCATAGAGGTATTTTACTTGTCCCATATTCTGACTCATATTGATATAAGTCTAGAATAATACAGAGAAGTACTACATTGTATTGTCTAGTTTATATGTAAACATCGCTGTGCAAGTTTAAAAATTTCAAAACATCTATTGAACATTTATAAAGTGAGTGCAAAGTGCTTCTATTTGAGGTGAGTGCCTTGGATGTAATACGCACATTTAACCAGAGCTGTCTTTTAAAATTTGTAAATAAACCAAGGTTGTCGAAGATATTGAAAAAGAAAAGAATGCGAATTCTCTTTTTGTCATATTGTGTGAGCTACAAGGACCTGCCGGAACATGGTGATCCCCACATACTTACATGTATTTGCATTCAAATGCCTCAAAATGAGTCCAGGCACATTATGTATGCGGTACATATATGCTGCGAATTCAACAGCTCTGCAAATATTGTCATGTAAAACGGGATATTTTTAAATCAACACCACTTACACTATTCCCCAAAACTCTATAAACAATGGCAAGAGCATATTGCGTTAGAATATAATCTGTCGGTACTCAAGAGTATAACATTAGCATATTGAATGCAAGGGTAAGTTCACCTTAGAATTTTGTTTACTCCGTGTTTCCCGCAAGGCTGTTGGTGTTACCACAGATGTGGACAACGTATTATAAAAATAACTAGTAACCCGCTTTAGCAACATGCCGCCTATTTAATAACCCACGTACTGCATCATGGTTCAAAACTGAAACCAAGGCTTTCCCTAATTTCATGATAGTGCGCTATGTCACATTTCTGGGGTTGCCGAAGTTAAAATGAACAAGTTGGAATTCGTGCCATTCTCCTTATACCTACAATTAGTACAAACAAGTTCTAGGTTCACTGCTCCATTTGTCAAGTGCAACCTGTTGTGCACTTAAGCTGATGTTGTTACCGTACAAGAAATTAACAATTTAATCAATCAAACAAACGATGAGCATTACGGCATGACTGCTGTACAAATAGTTATTGCTGAAACAGCTGCCCATCCGCCCTAAAGTTCGCCTCTACCCAAAATAACCCGTTATTGCCCGCTAATGCCCATAATAGTGGGTTTTCGCTGACATTTCCCTTGGGTTTTGTCATATCCAGTCACAACATTAATATATTGACTGTTCATCATCACAAGTTCACAGTATTCTGTCTGATGACCTTTCAAAGTCAAACATAACAAAAAGTAATAATAATAGCCAAGTGGTATGATGGAAACTAAATGTGACCAACAAATGATTTCCGTCACGCAAAATGCCGGATGTCGTTTTGCGTCAATCTTTTTACCGCATCGGCATTTTTTTTTACTGCCGTGAGTCCTAAAAATCAACTTAAAATTCAGCAGACACCTCATATTCCTCTATCTAAAAATTAACACAAAATGACAAAATTAGTGTGGCATATTATCATCTGTGCCGGCAGATTCTTTTTAATTTTAGTCCACTTATTTCATTTTAAAGGACCTTCCGTAATGGGAGGATACTCACCTGAATTAAATTCTCTTTCCCCGCCACTCATCAACATGACAATGTACCAGGAACTGGAACCGTTTCGTAGCGTATCTATCGCCAAAGAGTTCCCTTCAGAGAATGGAACGTTTGAAAACGATTTTGTTTCCAGGAATGGGAGTGAGTACATCATCAACAAGGGCACTTGGTCCGTTGCTTTTTCTTGCGAGGCAGATTATCCCGTCACTTGGAGTATACCTGAAGTACGTTTTGATATACGGGCGTTACGGCAGTACGCGATACACTAAATCGGTGGAAAAATACGTACAAAAAATATTTTTCTTTTCAGGAAATGGAAAAGATTAATTCGCAATATGTATTTTTCAATGAATTCCGGGTATCTCATCTGACCCCAAGTATGGACCTCCCACAAACTACACACTACATCACTTTTATTTACATTTCCTCTGTTCAAGAAACGTTCTCCACTGTCAGCGGCGGGCTAACTTGTTCGTCCATTGATTTGACACCAGCATTGGAAACAAACATCTTTATTTACAAAACGGGTAGAATTGAAAACACAATTGATGGGTGTGCCCACGTACCATTATACATCCGTCATTATCATATGCCCTATAAAACTCTTTTCAGGCAAAGAAGTTTTGCAAAATGAACGGAAAATCGTAACCGTTTACGCAAATCCCCCTGACGCGATGGATAACGTAACAACTTTAGTGATACCATGTCGCCCCAGTTCTCCAAAATTGAAGATATCTCTGCAGAAAAAAGATTCGGCTCCTTCTCAAAAACCCAATACATCAAACATTCTTTGGAAACCTATGGAGGTCACCGGTAGGGAGGTGACCTTTGACCCCAAAATTGGTTTCACAATAAAACGAACTCTTCCACAGAACAGTGTATTAGGACTATACCGGTGCTTGGCGACATCCAAAAAAGACGACGCCGAAGAAGATGACACCCACTCCGAAACACCCCATTTTGTGTTGGTAAACGTGCTCAAGGGAAAATCTCACTCTCAAAATATGTCTGTCGTGAAAGGTGAAGTTACTTTCAAAGAAAAGCTCGCCATTAACGGAAAAGCCACTTATGACATTTCGTCCAGTCAGGGATCTCTTGATTTTGGGAATCTGAAATGTTGTACCGGAAACGGAAGTAAGCCCTCCACCCTCTTCCTGCGAGATTGCGAAAGTGCGTTGCATTGCAAATGGGAACGCGCCGCCATTTTAAAAGATGAAGCTAACACCACAGTTCTCCAACAACCAATCTGCCCACTGAAGAGAAGCGATGACTACCATCCTGGAGGATGCAGCGCCACGCAAATATTTACATCCATGGCGGTGGTTAAGTGCACCGGGGAAAATGTTGACGTTCTGCAATACTACATCGCCGTATTCCATCGTGTCGCTGGGGCCTCCGTGGAAGAGAGGTTGCAAAAACTTCAGAAAGTTGAGCGAGGGTCCGGAATTGCCAAACTCGTTCGACTATACGAATGTAAGACCAGCATTCTCCAGTATTCTGATTTTTACAGCAGGAGCTTAATCGACCGTTTTTACCAATAGATGTGACAGCGTCAGCAGCAGAATGTATGGACGTGTCCAGGAAAATGATTATTTTTGTGGGAAATCGTTTCGAAACGCCTCCAATAGGAGCCAGAATCCGAGATTTGAACTATGTAAGACCCATCAAAAGAATGCTGGCATGGATGTACGGGGATGATGATATGAAGAAGTTGTTGGGACAGAACAATAGTTTTGTGTACGAGTATGATAGAGACTTTTACTACAGTGGAGAGTCCCTCACCTTTGTTTGTGTGGGCGTCCCGGCCTTTTATTCGCTGGAGGGCATTTTGAGATTAAATTGGAGAAATGGGACAAAAACGGTGCTAACCGCGCCGTCGGGGGAAGGTCAGGACAATATTTTCTTATATCTCAATGACCATGCCATGGCGCCTCTGGCAAGTAAAACAGCGATCGGGCATCCGGTAAGTGCAAGTGAAGAAATGGATTCAGTTGATTGTTTTATGCCGGTGGTGGGGAGTAGCAGGTGGGAACAAATTTCAAAGAAGATTCAAGTTAAGCCTCGGGTGGCGGCAGAAGGAAAGAATGGCCATTATTTACGGGAATAGCAGACTTCATAAGGGATCCACTTACTTTTTGGTACTCTGCAGCGTAAAAATTCACCTTGAATTAAAACTTCACAATACGAATGTATGCTACGTAGCTTCTACTAATTCATACAAGATAAGTCGATATCAGATTAAGTTGACGGTTAAGTTGTGTTTACTATTTTACTTAATCAGTAAACTGTACCCAACGGTGACTAAAAACTATCAGCGGAAAGGATACTTTTCTGACCGATTCAATTATTCTACTGACCTCATGAAAATAAATACGGATTGTTCATGCGTTTACATTGCCCTACAAAAAATTGCATATTATAGATCTATTATGCATCTTCCAACACCATTCGTTAGGTTCGGTTCACCGGTGTAACGTGAACCTGATTCAGTGTCGCATACATAAATAAGTTTAGTGTAACTTAAGCATTCAAAATGTATTGAAATATGATGGGCTTCAAGCTAGTGCAAATTTCAATTCCTGTTCATGTTGTATTTCATGAGGGTGGCATGATGCATTTTTGCGTTTTGTGAAGATCAATATCACTGTTAATTTTTAAAGAGTAGATCACCGCACCTTTTATGATCGCATTGTAACAAAATGCATTTCTAAACACACGGAATGTGGGTATAACAAATTGCCATTCACTGTAATACGTCATTTGCGTCACCACATAAACACTTATATTTGTTTGATTGTGCATTGAACACGTGTATAAGTACTCTGTTCGATTTAATTTTAAAGTTAAATCTAAAGTCGTCTCACGATTTCTAAATGTTGCAAAATAATGATTTTCCTCACGCAATATACCGAATGCTATTGTGAGACATTTTTACTGCATCAACATAGTTCTCATTGCGGAGTCTTCAAAAGATAATTTAAAAGTATAAAAAAATATCAGCATATTTTTAAATCAGCGCAAAATGGCAAAACCTATCTGGAATATTACAATCTGTGCCGGCAGATTCTTTTTAATTCTACTCAACGTTCTCCATTTTCAAGAACCTTCCGTAATGGGGGAACATAGGTCTGATTTAAATTCCCATCCCCCACCCCTCATCAACATGACCATGTATCAAGAAGCTCATCTGTTTCGCCTCGTATCTACCGCCAAGGAATTTCCTTCTCAAAATGGAACGTTTGAAAACGACTTCGTTTCCAGGAATGGCAGTGAATACATCATTTACAGGGGCACGTACTCCGTCGCTTTTTCTTGCGAGGCAGATTACCCCGTCACCTGGAGTATTCCTGAGGTACGTATTTATAGACATTGCTCCATTACACCTTATTTTCAATCAGAAGTTCCCGTGCTAAACTTTCTTCTCTTTTTTCAGGAAATAGAAAAGTTTGATGCTAAGCACGTGTATTTTAATGAATTCCGTCTATCCCAATTTACCCCAAGCATGGATCTTCCAGAAAATAGTCATTACATCACGTTCATTTATATTATACCTGTCGAGCGAGCGCTTTCTTCTGTCAGCATCGGGTTGACTTGTTCGTCCATTGATTTGACCCCAACTTTAAATTCGAGCATATTCATTTACAAAATAGGTAAGGTTGAAAGCACACTCGAAGAGTGCACTCATGTATTGCCGCCAGAGATGGAGGTGGGCAAAATCAAGGCTCTGGGCAACCCATTATAACCTGAGTTTTATCGTTCCCAAATAATGTCTCACAAGCTGGGTTTTAATGGGCTGTGGGTTTTAACGAGCATTACAGTGTATATTCAAATTGGATGTTATTTGGCTGGCTTTTAACTATCCCTATGGCTATATATATGAACGTGTATATAGCACTGTTGAAACCCATATATGCCCATTAAAACCCAAATACCCATTTCTACTCATACAACCCATTATAACCCAACCCACGGGTTTTTAGCTAGAAACCCGCGGGTAATATATACCATATTTGATTGCCGCCCCTCCGTTATCATCTCAGCCTCATCAAATGTTTTTCAGGTAAAGAAGTTCTTGAAAACGAAGGAAAAACCGTGACCGTTTACGCGAAACCCACGGACGCCGTGGGTAGCGCACCTCATTTGGTGATACCCTGTCGACCCAGTTCTCCCAAATTGCACATTTCTCTCCAGAAAAAAGATTCGAGTTCTTCTCCACAAGATAATATAACAAACACTCTTTGGCAACCTGTAAAACTCTCCGGGGATGAGGTGACCTTTGACCCAAAGATAGGCTTCATAATAAAACAAACTCGCTTAGATAACAGTGTTTCAGGAGTATACCGGTGCTTGGTGACATCCACCGGGAAAGACTCCCCAGGGGAAAAAGAGCCCGACCCAAACACACCACGAATGGTAATAGTAAACGTTCTGGAAGAAGAGGCCCACCCCCCAAAGATGGTCGTCGGGAAAGGAGAGGTCACGTTCCAAGAAAAATTTGCCTTGAGTGGGAGTGCTACTTATGAATTTTCGTCTTGGCAGAAAGATCGTGAATTAGGAATGCTCAAATGTTGTACCGGAAACGTAAATAAGCCGTCCACTCTATCCGTGCGGTTTTGCGAAAGTTCCTTGGAATGCCAGTGGGAGAGCGCCGCCATTTAGTTGATGAAGTAAACATTACCAATATTAACCAACAAAACTCTCCAGCAAGGAATCCTGGAGGTTGCAGCTCCAGGCAATTTCTCACACCCCTGGCCGCGGTCAAGTGCACAGGGGAAAACATTGAAGTATTACAACAATATGTCACTGTATTCCATCCCGACGCTGGGGGTCCCGTGTCAAAAAGACTTCGTCATGCGACCCCGTCTTCCAACTTACGTCCGACTAAACGAATTTGAGACACAATTTTCAAATATTCCAAATTTTACCAAAGCAACGGCCGTTAATAAGCCATTTTTTCTTAACAGACGTGACAGCGTCAGAGGCAAAATCGGTAGACGTGACCAGGAAAATGATTATTTTGGTGGGGAATCGTTTTCAAAAGCCACCAGTAGGTGCAAGGACAGAACAAGAATTTATGAACTACATAACTCCCATTTCCAGTTTGCTGGCATTGATGTACGGGGATGATGCTACTAGTAAGGGACAACAGACTAATTCGGTTTACGAGTACGATAGAGACTTTTACTACAGTGGAGAATCCCTTACCGTTATGTGCCATAGCATTCCAGCCTTTTATTCGTTGGAGGGCATTTTGAGACTAAATTGGAAGAATGGGACGAAAACGGTGCTAACAGCGCCGTCGGGGGAAGGACGTGGCATAATTATGTTGTACCTCTGCGACAATGCCATTCTGCCTTTTGCAGGGAGAACAGCAGTAGGATATGCGGTTACTGCCAGTGAAGAAATGGATTCGGTAGATTGTTTTATGCCGGTGGTGGCGAGTCGCCGGTGGGAGAAAATTTCAAAGAAGATTCAGGTCAGGCCAAGACTTACGGTTGAAGACGCAAATGGCACAATTGGAAACCACTATTTACCTACCTGGAAAACAAAAGATGCGTAAATAATGAACAGCCTAAATGCTTCAACAATGTCAAGCGTAGATTTGTTGAGATTAGATATTTGATGTTTGAACCCCAAAATCAATATGAATTATACGAGTGCTACAATTTGATCATCCTTATCTTCATTCTAAGTGACATCTTTATAATTCATTTTTAAGAATAAATCTGCAAACTAAACAGAATTTGTTTTTATATATAATATTCGAAATGGACATGACTGGCTCCATTTTGAGATACGCATGTATATACCTTTAAATATCACAACCAATGTCATGTCGTTCTACCGCAAATTATGAACGTGCCGTCATAAAATGCAAACGCTATTTATATGCTCACGCAAATTCCAGTCGTCCTAATAAGTGTATTAAGTAAACGAGGAGCGTGGTCAATGTTGATTGCTTCACGGATAGGACCATTTTATTCTTCAGTCTGGATGTCGTTATTCGTCCGATGTTCGAAATTTAATTTATAATTCCCAGCTGGTCCAAAGTCGTAGAGACATGTATTGGTGTCTATAATTTGGTATGTGTGCAAAAATCTAGAAAAATGGTGAAGTTAATACAGGTTATACGCATTATTAGACCGTTTTTATTGACCTGCAATCCTGAAATGCAACGAAATTTCCCTCCTTGTCGTTTTAACGTAAAAAGGGTCAAATGTGGGAGACTTGTATCCCACATCCCCATGGGTTCCGACAATCAAGGAGACGACGAACTAATATTGGAATGCTTTTTGATTCATGACGACATGCAAATCATGCATGATGAAATGCATGGGGTCCATGCCTTTCAACCAAACACTTTCGTCACACATTTATATTTAAACTATTTAAACACTATTGCAATCAACAAAAACAACATAGTTCAAAATAAATGTGAAGGTAAACAATTTTGCTGTTCAGGTGAATGTCGCCAAGTTGAAGCCAGTACAGAGTAGCATTTTAGAGAGCCCTGCAACAATTACTGAATCACAGCCAACTTGTTCCTTATACCAGCTCCAAACCACCACTAAAATGTTTTCATGGTCAAGTTCTACAAAGCAGCGGTTTTTGCAAGGAGCATTAGCGATCAAAAACATATTTCACAAGTAGCCAGTTGAAGCATTCTTTTATCAGTTATTTCTTTGACTCTCTACATTTGGGTTATGCATACCATTGTTACATCTTGCTTCCTGGGAAAGCGTAGGATCGGGGCACGCACGCAACAACTGTTGTAAAATGAACGCCGGGAACTGAGATCGGAACACCTGGGAGCCGGTTTTGTTGGAGTACATTGATCGGGATCAGATTCCTGAAGGTCTGCTTTCCGTATAAGAAAAAAATGGTCCCTTAGATGCCGTAAAGACGGGGAGTGAGGTGCTCCTACTAATTCTTTTATAAATAACTAACCCAAATTAAACATTCTCATTATATTCAATAAATTTGTCATACTTGCTAATTGTATTTGTTTTTTGGTGATTTATTTTTAATGTATGTTATTGCATGACACGCTTTCATGGTAAACGTAATGGCAAAACTGTAATGCATTGTCATATCGCCGAATATTTAATTGATCCGCCTTCATACTCTAACGGTACTTCATCACACTTGCGATTATACACTAGTGCCAAAATAGCAAGAACAATGAACGCATGATTTTAAGGTAAAAACGTTTGTGTTCGTGGTGAAGTGAAAGAAAAAAGGACCGGAGAAATAGACGGTTATCGCAACGGTTATTTCGAAGGGCTACAGTGAAAGCTGTTTATAGCTTTCATTTGCCTTGGACCCTTCCCTCTTTCCATTAAAATAATTTTTAGTAATTTGATTGACAGGAAGTTTTTTATCCTTTTAGACTCTCTGTACGGTAGTAATCCTTATACCATCAGTGATTTAGTGGTTCCTATACGGTAACCGGCTATTTCCCCGAGGACCCATTTCGCCGGAAGCCCACTTCCCGTTTCCCCGGGGGTACCCATTTCCCCGCGGAAGCTAGTATGTTCGGAATAACTACTTGATAGTATAATGCTGAATGGTTGAACTTATCAACGAGGGAAGAAGTAAAGTTAAGACAGTTTCGTACCTCCTGTGTATAATAAAGGTACATACAAATGAAACAAGGTCATATGTGTATGACCATCTGTTTCCAGAAAGTAGGTTTACAAAACATCATAANTACATACAAATGAAACAAGGTCATATGTGTATGACCATCTGTTTCCAGAAAGTAGGTTTACAAAACATCATAAAGCAAGTAGAAAAGACGTGATCGTGTTCAAATACTCCTACTTCAATTTTAAAAGCCAAATTTAAAATCTGATTTTGCGGAGTGGTTGGGGGATACGGGGATTTATAGAGATGCCTGGTAATGTAAAGGAAGGGTGTATGGTCGTTGATGACGTAGCCATGAAAAATAGCACAATGCGCTACTCATACGAACACAAGGCATAATAAACTTATGATCGTAATTAACTAACAAAACTACGGACTGACTAACATTTGTGCCAAGTTCCATTTCGTTCCGATGTATTTTAAAAATGCACTTCATTCATTACCCCAGGAGGTTGACACATGGGCCAACTTAAGGACCCAAGGCATGTATGTGCAAAGTTTGTGTTCAATCCGTAGTTCAGCTCTCCTTTAATCACTCTTCGGAAGCGTGGTAATCTTCATCGCTATCATCGCTTCTGCGTCAACGCTATCAGCTGGGATAAAAAATTGTTTCTCGCTCCTAGTCACATTAGTAGTAGAATAATATTGCTTTTCGGCAGCCTGTTAACTTGGCATTCATCAGTTGTTTCCGGGGTCTGATGTTCCGGAAAACCGGTTTAAAAAAACGTTTTTAGTTGTGTGATGCTGTATGACGACTCGTATTGGATGATCTCATTCTGTTTGTATTGACGGGTGTATGTATAAAAGTTGAAGAAATATGAGCTTTATTAAAGTCTTGTGTGCATAGTAACATTATTATCAACAAATACATAAATCAACTTTTACATTACATAGGGAGAAGTTTTCTAAAAATATAAATGTAAAAAATTATAAAACGAAAAAAGTACTTTATTTACGTTCTGTAAATGTAAATGGAGCTGCCTGTGATTAGTTCAGTCGTCTGATCTTCCTTCCTAAATTTTTTGATAATTATGACATACAATAAGTTTGTACCAGCTAAAATCTTTGAAGTCTCACCTTTAAATAAACAATACATTACAATAACTTTGTGTTTACATCCTCTTTACAGCTAAAAATTATCTTTGGTAATTACAATGGTATAGCAGCGTACTAATAATAGTATCGACTTAAAATTTCATTTTACGTTCTGTGAAACAATCATACACATTTTTATTTAATAGTTGTTGTCGCAGCTTACTTTGTTTTCAAATTTCTGGTAGCATGTTTGTCTGCGGTGTGTTATATATTCACACAGTTGTGGGTATCGTCTAGCTGGATTAAGTGCAAAAAATGCAACATCAGTTGACGTGAAGAGACTCCAGTTAACTTGACTGCCTCTTTTGTCTAAAATGCACAAATGTCGGCATAATGTATGTGTGTTTGATTCTCGACTTTCCTGTAATAAACATTTTTTATGAAGTTTACATTCAGAATGCACGTCAAATATGTAATATTTAAAAAAAACATTTCTTACGTTAAGACACTTTTTTCTGCCAAAAATACCTGAAAAATTGTAGACGACATGGACATTACCTGGAAAAATGGCTAACATCTATTCGGCACATGGTTCTCACGAAGAGTTATTCCATCTCTGGCAAATATACCTATTAAAACCACACCACATCGCACAATAAATTGGTAGGATAATACGAAATATACAGATGTATAAAACATGAATATGTAATATTTATATTGAATTAATGTACTTTTCTGCCTGACGTTAAAAAGGCCAGAAGTGATGTGTTAGCAAACAAGCTAAATTGTCTGCAGTCGCATGAAGGATTGATTGAAGTATGCTTTTTTACTGTTTTGTTGTAACCTTGTGGCTTCTCATTGAGGACGACTACTTCACTAGTGTTGGTTTTGTGAGCTTGGTCCTCGCAATGTGGTCTGATAGTTGTTGTAATCAAAGGGCAAGCTGAAGTTGTGTACGATACTGGAGGAGTGAAAATATAATTTCATAAGTATGCAAAATTACATTTAAATTAAATAAAATTAAATGTTTCGCACTGTACCGCTTAATCGGCAATCAGAAATCAGAAATCGGCAATGTAAAACAGACTTTGCTATACCAAGGGTAGCCGCTTGGGAATCCATCACATTCAGCTTGTAAATGGTTGAAGAGTTTTTAAACAGATGGTGCATGTTGTGTGCATTTCACATGAAGGCACGCCTGAACACAAGAATAAAAGCAAAACTATTTTTTCCATCACGTAAATCGCGTTGAAAATCGTTTCAAACCTTTAAAAAATGAAACTGATAATTGGTATTGCAAATCACAAATATAAATCACACATTAAAATAACCTTGTACTTTTAAAATAGTTTTTTAATTAATTTACTGTCGGTTTGTGGGATGCTGCGGATGTAGATAAATGATAATATATGTATGGCTGCGTCGTGTACATATAGAATTGATAAATTATATGTATTATACTTACACGAATAAAACCGTAGTATGTTTTAAAGATTGGCTTTGTTTTCGCGTATAACATGTCATTCACCCTTACTTTGTGTGTGACATTCAGAACACATTCTTGTACAATTGAGACATACATGCCCAATTCCTACCGAGGAAAAGCAAAAATCTAAAACTCCTATACTTTTATAATAATGAGTAAACATGATGAATTCGGAATTTAACCACTTATAAAACCAACAGGACTTGTTGTGTAAATGTGCCAATGAGACTACAACACTCTTCACTCGTTTTTAGAGATCAAAGATCATTTTTTGTTTCTGTACCTACAAGTAGATTCAGCAGTACATTTCTCATGAAAGTATGCAGGCAAAAAAATCATATATAAGTGAACGTGCACAAATTACTTCATCACAAAACAAAGTGATTTTAACCCACTTCTCATGAATAACCATTTTCCCTTTGCCCACCTACTTGCCCTTATCAATTATTGACAGCATAAAGTACTAGAGTAGATTTTAGGGATGACGAAACAACAGACGTATAGTATGTGTATTGTACGTAGACAAAATTCATCAGAAGTCCAAAAACAACACAAAAATTTTGGAGTATTGTAGCCAAGTATCAAAATGTGCAACAATTAATGCTATAAGATGCAAACGCTAGACAAGTTAAATTACAAGGGTAATAAAACATCCTTTCTGTATTGCAATAAAACTATTACCCTGCGCTTATTGCAGAAGCTCTTACATTGAATATAATTTGTACTTGTAAAACTGTAAAACCTGATCATGTATGTATAGCATAAATTGTCAACTGACAAGGATATGCACATGGACGTTCAACTGAAAAACTGACGAATTTACGATACACCTGAGTTGGAATTCAGACACATCTGTATTTGGTAATTGTGCTCCATATCGTTGTACAATTGTGCATATTTTGTGTAATGATGTTGCTATAATGGAATCACACATGCATGCCTACGTTTTATGTACTTGTACAGCTTTAGAATTGTAAATTTTATAAAATAATTTATGCAATAGTGTTGGTTATATCATAACATGTATTTTGCTACCTTTTTTATCCCTGATATAACGCGGCATGATTTTTATTGTGCAGAGAATCCCGAAAACACCTAAAACAACTTTTTGCTTGGTTGAAACGTCATGCGAAGCAAACGTGAAAACCTGTATATAAAGTTGCTGTATATTAAGCAACAATATCAAAATGAGCTATACATAATATGAAGCTAAATAAAATCTGTTGTGTTTCAACCTTGCATTGGTGTCATCAGCGAGTACAGCAATACACGGACACAACTTTTTTTTTTACTTTGTTTCATTTTTCTTGTGCCCCCATTGGAATAGGACTATTTACATTTATTTATCTAATTCAAGTTTGTGGTCGTCGTAATTTTTTACCTCGTCGCATTTTGAGAAGGTATACATTAGGCCTTCATACAGTGGTGAGAGAGCTACAGCATAATCATTTGGCAACGATTTTTTTACTTTTGAATTGCTTGCTTTACAGAATAGAAGCATTTTAAATAGCAAAAGCGTTCTCTCCCACCTTCATCATGCCCTGTCAGGCATGCGGTGTGCCAAAATTGTAGATAAGCACTTATAAAGCACCCAGAAACAATGGCGACATATAGCTTCTGGTATTTCAATTTTTGCAATTGTTTTTTTAACAGAGCCAATAAATTCTTTAAATCCGTCTCCACAATCGCAATCGTCGTAGTAGGTTTCAGAATCACTAGCGATAAACTCTAAACAATCAACTTCCATATTCCAAGACATTTTCAGAAAAACTGCTCAAGGGAATAGTGGAATAAGACTGTAAGATAAGATAAGTCTGGCACTGATATTTATACTGTAGCAATAACTCCTTTACTTCCTACTTTGTGACGTACTCTACGTACTTACTACTGGTTAGTCGTTTAACGTTAGGATTCCCTTTAAACCAGTTATCATATTTACGAAGCATGTAATCGTAGATTAGCATGGCTCGTTTATCTGAATAGACTGTTTGTCGCTTCTCACGATTTTTACAAACGTTTCTGACTAGGCTGTCGTCATCAGTAACGTATACCAAACGCAATGCGTTAAACGTTAGACGTTTGTAAAACGCCACTCAATTTGAGTAATTGATTTTTGCCAATTTATCCAATTGAAATTACAAATTAATCGTCGTACTCTATACAAGTTGCATCCCCTTTGCGTTTACTACAATGCTCACAAGAATTCCATTGGTTTACTATCACGGAATGCGCTGTTGCTACTTTTTGTTCCAGCACATTGTCTAGACATGTACGAGGATTGGTATAAGAAACTTGAAACATCACCCAGTGTCGGAAATGCAAATAGAAATCTGGACAAAATTTTCTTTCAGGGTGTACTTGTTTGCAACGCAAAAAAATGTAAAATGTGTCATCGTGCAAAGTGACAAAAAATCCAAGTAAATGATTGTTAAAAAGACCAGCTTTGTCTTCTGGTATGTCGATAATTTCGTCATAAAACCGTTCTGTACATGAACGGCATTTTAATTTTAAGTTGCACTTGGTGTAGGTTGGGTCAAATGCAGCTCTCATGTACACCTCTTTTAACTCTGTAGGTCCGAGTCCCGAGTAATTTGTCATCCTGGGAAATTAGAGGAATAGTATTAAAACATTTAAACACCATGTATGTATTAGACGCATTCGAAATGGCAACTTACGCAAATAAGGCTCAGTTTCCTGAATAGTCGAAATTTTCGAGTAAACTTCTGATGGTCCCCTTTTCTTTTTCCTCTGGACAATTCTGAAGAGTCGACTTTTGATGAAGGTATCCGGTAACAATTGTTGCGATTAGACCTTCCGTCACAAATACGTTCCTTGGTAAACAAGAGCAAATTGTTTTAAAATAATTAAACATACAGCTAACACAAACTGCTTCGTGAGAAAAAGATGGTTGTGGCAAAATATCGACTTTTTGCCTTTTTGAGCTCGAATCTTCAATCTCAGCTTTTCTTTTTAAAAGGCTCAAGTTTTTCCCTTGCGCAGTGGAGGTTGATGGAGCTGATGTCATGACCGACAGCAGTTTCCAAATAATCATCATTTTCAGAATACTCACCATTTATACATGTTTGTAAGTTTGATGTCGTACATGTAACGTTTTGTTTCGACATGGCCACGTACTTGAAGCAACAACGTTTCAAACGATTATGAAATCGACGAACAATAGTGTCGTTGGTGTCAAAATCTTTTGTAAAAATGCGAACGTATTCTCCCGTAGTGCATTGTCTCAGCTTAAAGCTTATCCACATTAAAACGTACAAGGAGCACAACGTACTGTTATCTCCCTGGACTTGCTTTTTATTTTCCTTGTTTACAACAAACGTTGCATCGATATGATACCTTTTAAATTCGTTCGCTAGGGGGTCAAATGATTCCACTAGTACTGCGTGGCTTCTTTTGTAAAATTTTAGTGCGATCCAGTGACCAACTTTGCCAGATTCACGAGGCACAGTATTTACAATTACGTACGCAGGAAAGGAAACCAATTTTAACGTTTTAATTTCGTCACTGGCGCAAACGTGAAAACTAATTTTCTTAGGTTCACACAGGCACCTCATGTACATTGACAGTTCTTCCGAATCCATGTTAAATATATTCAAGTGTTGCACTATTCTTTGACAACTTAAAAATGGAGTGATATTGCAACATAACAATCACATTTATGTCTTCTGGGAGACTTTCACGAAATTTTACTGAATACCGAACTGCTCCTTCTGCGTTTGCACTGCGGTTGGAAGCAGCAGCAATGTCAAAAACTTGTATAAACAAATTTTCACCAAACTTATCAACCGTTAGTCCATTATTTTCCCCAAAAATAACTCTCTGTGTCTGCATATATTGAAGTAAAAAGTCGCCATTTTTAATATTAATTAGACCCTGTTTAAACAAATATTCTTCGCCGTTTACCAAAATATTACTATTTTCAATATTGTACGGCTTCAAGAGAAAGCTGTTTTTTTCAAAATCACCGTAGAAGCGGTCAGATGCAACGAATGCAACAATGACTTTTGATGGGAGCTTAGATTGGCAAAGAGCCTGTGAAATATGTTGCATTTGCCCCTTCTGAATAGTGTAGGTAATAATACTTTCATCATCATAGCAGTATTTAAATGGCTGGTTGGTGTCCAACATTCTATTGATGCATTGACAACGTCTTATCAGAAACGTTTACACGTTTAACAATAAGTTGACAAGATTCTAGTTTAAAAGTAGCATCCAAAGTCGTTCCTTCGGCCAACGCTTCTGAATCTAAGCAAAATGTATCGTCAGATCGTTTTAACGCGATACGCATTTGAACTTGTGGAACAAGAAATTTATTGCATCTAAACAATCCGTGGTTCAGCTGTCCAAAAACGGTAAACACTTTACTGTTGCTACTCTTCTTTTTACGATAACCGTAGCCCGAGCTGGTTGTTCGACCGTCACTAGTGTCAAGAGAATACAACTGACATGGCTGCTTGCCCGCTTTGTCGGATGCAGAGGTAAACAGTGTTTGATGTAGAAATGATAGGTAACCATAAAAATTACTATTTGGTGTCAAATTTTTGTTTGCTACCTCCAGCTCAAAATTCTGAAAAAGCGAATGAAGGAAATTATTAGCGGGAGCACACGTGCTTGCTGATAAATTTGCTCCTGCTTTATCGGTAATTTTCCCAGTAACTTGTAGATAAATTTCACCCAAGTCTGTGTACAATGAACTGGGCTGTAGTAGAAACTCAATTGGCGTTGTTGGAGAATCTATTGGAAAAGAAGGATATATCCTTTCGTATGTACAACCTAATACCCCAGAGTCAAAAGCTGGGGAATCTTTTAAAATTAATTGTGACGTCACACTCTCCTCCACGGAGGATGGTGTCGTCGACTTTAGTGCTCGCTCCATTTTGTTTAACGCCTTCTTCGTTTTGTTGTACGTCTTCTCTTTCCTCGGCCTATTAATCTTCTTGTCGGTTTTCGTGTTCTTCTACCGGCGCCTCGGATTGGTCTGCGTCTTCTTGTGCGTTTTAATTGTCTAAGAGGAACTAGATTGGAACCTCCAGGCACCGGTCCGTCGTTACAAGTCATTTTAGAAAGAATGCACTTTGTCTCGTCACAAACCACTCGACGAAATTTTACCATTTCCTTTTGAAATACAAAACAATTATGGTTGGCTCTGTGTGATTAGGTATAGTGGTAAAGTTGTCGTCACACAATTCTAACAGTAGAATAGAACTGTCAGTTTCAAATTGAGTTGCTGGTAGATAAACCGGGAATGTAGGTATTACAGTCTTTAGCTTTTCGCCGACTTCTCTTTCAGCAGTGTACAACAGTGGCAATTTTTTATCGCAAAAGTTGCTGTCTGCGACAATACTACACAGGACAAGA
>JAHZNE010005012.1:0-17565 GCA_027744055.1 Callyntrura sp. NNG-2020
GTTTATCAACCTTACTAATATCACCTATGGATGAAGCCACTGTAAATTCTTTAGCAAATTGTTTACAAATACTTTCATCAGTATCTAATACTACACCATCAGTAGTCACTACCTTGCACACTTTATTTATCGGTCTAATTTTATAGTGTGTTAATTCATTCATAACCTTCCAGACACTTGTCGAATCTCTGTATTTATCTAACTTAAATTTATCCACGTTTTTGCAAAACTTAATAGTCCATAAAGTAGAACGGCCCGCAAACACACAGTCAATTTATTTCAGCTCCATTCTGACATTATTAGCTATACCAATTGGCATACTGTTGACTTAAAAGTTATAAATTGACAAATGCGTCTTATTTATAATTCTGCGTCGTCTTAAATCTTACACAATAGTCAAGTACTGATAGTCGGTTGATACAAATAAAGATGGACATCATACAATTTGCCTACGGATGCGTCATTTTAAAGAATTGTTGGGCAGGTTTTTATTCAAAAGCATGTTCATTGCTTCCTCACTACTTGATTCATAGTTCAACCACTTCATGTGTTGTTTTGCTACATATTTTTTGAGTTCTGTACACAAACTCATTTCTTGATTACTTCATCATTTCTAAAATCCGACGTAAATACTTTTCCCATTTTAAGTTTATTCGTAAATGGCAAAATACAGCGGAAAATATTGATGCAAATGATAACTTTAGTGAATATTATGAGGATTTTACGTTACCGTATCATTTGCAGTTGCAATACTTCATGTTTGTACTTTAAATATTTAGATATTTTGAGTTTTATGTGGTGGATAAATTTATCCCTCACGGGGATAAATTTATCCAAGAGGGATAAAATCCTGGATAAATTTATTCACGTTTTCCCAACTGACAATAACTATTGAACCCATCTGCAATAGGAAATTTAAAATATTTCCCTTTGACATAAAATATTCCTCATTGGAAGAAGGCCAGGCTCTACTATGACAAAACTGGTTCATCAGGTTGTTTGTCTTTACGAGTTGAATCTGAATACCACTAATTGAATTGGCATGTTATGTCAATTTTCTGAGTAAATTTGGTACATTTTAATACAAAAACGACTTTTTTGCATATTTTATTGGATATTTATTCATTTTTAGTGCATAAATACCAATACGTTGTGACATACAACAATTATATTTCTGTCTATCCTTTATTATTTTACTTTACGGTCAAATCATCGCCTAAAAAGGCAGAAATTCCGTTTGCTGCTCTTCCTTTTCTTTTTGTCATATTACTTCTCCCCGCCCCCAGTCTTTGTTGTTGTAACTTTTGTCTTTTTAGTTGTCGTTTTGGTTTTGGTTGTCACTGTGGTTTTCTTCACCACCACATATTCGTCATCGTCTTCCTGCTGAGAATCAAGAGTCTTCTCTGAGTACTTTGGGTTAATAGCAGTTCCAGCGGCATGCGTATTGAAACTTTCATTTTGTTGGGACTGATGTTCGAGTCTTCCCTCGCGAGCTTCTTTCGATGAATTATAATTGTTATGAGTTGTTAACGTTGACATCCCGTTGTATCTTTGTGCATACGCTCCGTTACTGTTGTACTGACCCATGCTCATCTTCTGGGTTTTGGAAAACTTGGAAGTCTTCGTATAATCAGTTGCTGACTGATACTGATTGTTATTTTGTTGTGACCGTTGTCGACCTCGTTGCGCCTCTTCTCTTTTGTCAGCGCCAGATTCGTGGTTTTCTCGCCATTGCGTAGCCTTTTCCTTGTAAAAATTGAACAGTTCTTCTCTGTGACTTTCTTTTGTTTTGTTCTTTTTAAAAGGGAGGTCAAACTTATCACGAGGAACTTTCTCCAATACTCTCAATTTAAATCCGTTATCCTCATCGAGGGAAGCTTTAAAAACGTTGTCATCTTCGTTGACGTAATTTCCACTGTTGACATTGGTAAATCTCATCCATGGAGTGTCCTCTTCATTATCATGGTAATTACCATCTCCTTTTATGCTTCTATCCCACTCGTCCTCGTAGAACTCTGGGTAGATGTCACCACCGTCCCGTACTATTCTTGTGTGGTTGTTGTTTTTATACTTTACTACTCCTGGCGTATCTGGTCTGTCATTTTTTTTCTTAAAATTGTCTCCACCACCACCGTTATCTTTACCAGGAGAATATATGTTCCTCGGAACTGGATTCCTATGATTCGATTCGTAACTTTGATATTGTTCCTTTGTCGTATGTGGCCTGATGTATGTTGACATTTTCTCACACCTGCCATTTACTTTCTCTCCGTCACACCGGACATCCGGTTTTCGACAGCAGCCTTTTCTTTTATTCATTTGACAACATCTGTTGGCTCTCACTTCGGTTCGCACTTTCATCGAATTTAAGCACGAATTGGACGGAATGTAATTGCACAAATAATCCAAATCATTGTTATTGCAACTGTGTAATTTTGATGACAACAAAATTTGGCGAGCTTCTTCCGGTATTAGATCTAATGGGACAGCAACACATTGGGTTTATCATAGATATATATCTTTTGATAAATCCAATCCTATTTCAAGTAATCTTATTTCGTACCACCATAATTTCTATCACAAGAACTTTTGTTACTAAAACACTGCGCAGGTTCCAAGTTCCCTTGCTGACATCCACGACAACTTCGTCCAAGCGCACGCCGACCCCCTTCGTCATTGCGTATATTTGTCCAAGTACTTTTCCATATTAGATCAGAAATATCTCTGAACTTTGAAGTGTGTTCTGTTTCCCAACGGTTGATGACACCTCCGTTTTCCCTACAATGTCTTATATTAACAAAATTGGACTGAACATATGGAATTTCCCTAAAATTTGATCTACTGGAGACACCCGTATATCCCTCCGGTGGTGCTGACCAGTTTCTGGCACCATTGTGGTGGCCTCCGAATTCCATTTGGTTAACCTATTGCGTTTGCTTATGGCTACTGCCGAAACGCACCTGTCAACTATTTAGTTAAAATTAAAACTTTAAATTTTGTCTGGGTAGAATTACTAATTGCATTTATTAACAAATTACATTTCACATGAAAAGGAAAAGGAATTTAACAAACGAAAATATTTAAAGTAGATAAAAAATTTCATCCATTGAAGCACTAGGGGGAAAGGTTCCCATAACACAAGCAGCGTTTCCTTTCTGGATTGCAATGCATAAGTCTTTGAGTTAATAAGATTTAGATCTGGGATAATTGCATTAGATATTTTCTTTCCTTTTACCCATTTTTTACTCATAGCCAAAACCTAAGAGCTAAAACCAAAGCCAAACTAACTACCGATTTCTATATGATTTAGATTAGATAATTTTTAATAAAAAGAAGTTTTTGATCTTTTCAATTTTTTACCAATAATAATATACTTAAGAACATTCCAAATAAATAGCATAGCAATGCAAAATTTCTATTTAACGATGATCGATGATCTATTAAGTAATAATTATCATGTCTAACCGTGGCCAATTTATTGTTGTTTGATATGCAAAATAATGATTTGGCCGTAATACCATCTACAAAATGTAACAATTACCGAAAACATTAACTCAAGTATTGTCTGAAATTACTTACAAAAAGAAAGCTGATTATTGTTCCATTTTAAATTTGACAATTAAATTGTTAATTTATAATAAATTGTTAAAGAATAAATTTTATTCCTTTGTCGCAAAATGACATCACGCACGTCTCCGTGAAAATTACTTGACTGACTACTGACCGTAATAAAGTTTTAATTGGATTAATGCTAACTTGTACCCCAGTGAAAAGTACACATATTTTTTTACTCGTACTGAATTCTGAATAACACGCAATATATATCTCTGGCATTCGATATTTAGGAACTCTGATTTAGCGAAACTGTCCACGTTTAGCTACACACACAACACCTATTTGGTTACCAAATAAAGACAATCTTCATTCCTCTTCCAATGGACAATGAAGCCAGCCTTTTGACAACGGCACGACCACGTCGTGCGTGCACGCTGTCTCACTCCCTCCCTTCTTCCATAAGCATACTTAAACGTTGATCTCAACGGAACTTTACCTCAGTTGGTGGAGTGATGCTGTTCTGTGAACTCTACACACGAGATTCACAATTTTTACTTGTGTGCGGCATAAACTGGATCTTCTCTGGCTGTGCTTTCTTCTGTGTATTTGTCTAAACTATTTGGTACAACACAAAGGGGCAATGTGACATCGTAAAAGATATTTTCAGTTTGTTTGAAACTTGTCAGAATTTGTGAAAAAAAACACAGTATTTTGTATTGTTTGATCTATTGCTTGGAAAATGTAGGTACAAATATGAAGGGCAAAATGGGACTAAAAATGAAGCAGTGCTGTCAAGTATCGACATTTCCATTTACTTAACACATTTTACAGATGAAATTAAATAAGTTCTTCGTTAGGTATGAAAACAAATTTTTAAAATTATCTGCCACTCATAATTAAGTAGGAGCATAATAGAATGTATTTAAAAATCAGTGTAACAGTTTGCAATCAGCTATCTTTGACATGTGCTCTGATTGTTTTTAAATACAGTTTGTGAACAAATTCTTTCAGCTAAAACAGGCTACCTATTATGAGTAGCATGTGCTGCGGTGAGAACAATTTGAAAACATTGTCATTAGCGAAAAAAATATTACTGATAAAGAATTTATAGTTAAATATATAACTGAAAGTGACAGAAATACAACTATTCCGCTTCTGTTTAGCTACACAAATCTTCTTTGACATCTTTTTGAATTCAAAGTAGGTGGTTGGCACGCCTCTTCTGTTTGTCGTCAGCTTTATCTACATGTCATTAGTACATATCATCATAACATTTACTATTGAAAAACGGTTTTTGTTAAGAGATTGTGTATATTTGTCAGATTTGATCCAAATTACTGCGTCTGTCGATGTCAACTTTTGAACTCTCTATTAATCTGAATAATGTAGCACGATTTTTTCCCACAGCAGAGCCAACAAAAGAATACTCCTATGAGGAGTTGAGTATGATGTTTCAATAACCGCAAAGTGGGAATAATTGTCAACTTGTAGCTTCAAGCTGTCATGTGCTGTTCATGCGATGCTGTGTACAATTTTGTAAACATGAGAACCTTTTCCAACGACATGGGTCTAACTTTTGGACACAACAGCGACGAAACGTAATACCCAGACTCAAACATTAAAACATACCTGTGAAAATTTTGGTTAAATTAAATAAATGTTGATTTAAAACTGGTTCATTGTTAATTATATTAAACATTGTGCAAATATGGGATAAACTATTTTCTGGCGAATCTGAAAGATTCCAAAATAACTTGTGTTGTTCAATTTTGGACAGCAAATTTTTGAAGTAATAAACCAATTATCCTTGCTGAACCCTTATCTGTCGGTTATTCCTCATGTTATCGTTCCGTAATCCCCTAACAGAGAGGGATAAAAAAGTGTTTGTGTTCTAATGACATCAACCAACAAATTAACCTGCAACAAATCACAATTATATTTTTAGGAAGTTATCGCCATTATCTTAATTGAAAGCAGTTTACTACAACGTAAATGCTTGTTTACATTCCGGATCTGATCGCGTCGTCCCAATTTCTTTTCAATTCATCACCCAGATCATCCGATTAACAGCTCTTAAAACATAAGGTTTTGCACTTCTTTAATAATTTATTGTTCGTTTGACAGCATAGGCTTAATTAAAATAGCCGTCACTCTAAGAAATTCGGTATTCCAATGGTTTCATCATTTGCCTTTAGATATCTATACCACATCTTGTAAAAATATATATACTTTATAATAATACCAGAGCAAACGAGAGAGAGATACGTCACCGCCACAAAATCTTTATCCCGTTATGAGTTTGATGGACCAACCAGATAAAACTAAAATGTGCTGTCAGCAAAGGAAGAAGAAAGTTCATTTCATGCAACTCCTTCATTTGTCTCAGTTGGTAAAATGCGCTTGGAAAGGAAATGTCATTATTAAACCCCGTCTTGTTCTAGTCCAGTTGGGAAGGAAAGCCTCATCGCTGCTGTCGCAGACCATCGCTCGAGCTTTTAGTTTCCAATAAATATTTTTATTACTCAATTATACAACAACGGTTTAAGTTCTTTAAGCTCCCCACCGCCAACCATCGTCTTAAAAAGTAGCCTCCTTCCTTTCGCTCCGATGGCGTAAAAATGTTTAATAAAATCCTCGGGAACGGCATCATAAATATGTACATAAGTAATATGAATCGGTAATAAAGCGACAGCGTGGTATTACCACTTGCTGTTATGCACTTATCCTTATCTCCTTTCTTTTTTTATAATAACCCTTTGGTTACTTTCTAATGACAGCCGGGGCTCTTTCAAAATATTTATTCCCACGATGATGGGGGAAACTTAAAGAAAAAGTAAAAAAAAGTTCCGTCGAGTTCTTCCTTTCCTTCGTCTGCTTATTATTTGGTTGAATGGGTAAAGAATACCGGGACTCGCGGTGGCGGTCGTTTTTTAAAGGATAAAAGTGCTTGCTTTGTTAGCTACCACTACGACACTGATGGTTTTTCCGTATTACTTAGCAAACTTAAAACGATAAGTACCGGGTTTTAAAACTACCACCGTTTCATATATAACCGACATTATTACAGGTAATAGTACTGCTCTCTTCACGCTTTTCTTATTCCCTTTACTACTTTGAAACTTGTTATTTTGGATATTGAACAGGTGAGAGGAGCATATGAAATGTTTAGCACAGCAGTTTCCCCCATGGCTGTAATAAGGGATTTAGAGATCACTCTTTTGGCAAAAAAGTTAATTGAGTGCATGTACGAAGGCTGACGTAGGTATTATGTCTTTATTTTTAGCCATGGCCATGATGAGTTTTACTGGTGATGGTGAAAAGTGGAGGAGAGAGCGGGGGAAACGGATAGAGTTAAGCGGTAAAACTGGTGTAGGCATCTATGTTTACCGGGGATTGTGGTAGATTCTTATATAGGCTTTGCCTTTCGTATTTGTTGTATAAATAGTAGCATACGATGAATAAGAACATGACGCTGGAGGGCAACAACAGGGTTACGATGATGAGAATGATGAAGCGTGTTGGATGATGATGTTTCTGTTCTTGTCTACTAACTTTCCTAATAATGTCGTTGCCGCTACTTCTGTTACTACAGAAGACGATGAAAAAAACAAGGTGCTTGAGGCATCCCATGAGAACTTTTGANCTACTAACTTTCCTAATAATGTCGTTGCCGCTACTTCTGTTACTACAGAAGAGGATGAAAAAAACAAGGTGCTTGAGGCATCCCATGAGAACTTTTGAAACACGGATGGTGCATGGTGGTTTGGTAGGTAGCACTATTAGTAGATTAGACAAACGGGTAAAATACGACGATCAAGAGAACGAGTGTTAAGGGGGGAGTCGTATGCATTTGTATGAACCTCACCTTAAAAGAATCATTAAGATAAGTTGTCGTAATCCTAAACGATTTCTGTCAGACGTTTTGTTACGTCAGATCGGATAAAGCGTAAGATTTAGATTTTTACTCACCAGGCCAGCTGTGTAAGCAAAACAAAACATTTGAGAGAGGCATTGGTTCGGAAAAAACAATTTTGAATAATTTATTTTTGCAGTTGGGAAAGAATATCATTGCGTCAGTGGCAATAGCATTGCCATAATATTGCCCAACGAGATGAGTAGGTATGAGATGTATGAGTGCGAGATGTTACTTCTAAGAACACTTTTTTTTAAATGTTTGGTGCTAGAGCTCGCGAGTTCCTCGTTAAATAAAACAAAATGCTGCTGCCCTGTTTACGGGTAAACACTATTTGTGTGGTAAACACTACAACCAACCAAATTTTTTTATACAAAGGATGTGTGGAAAAGCCGTCTGCAAGTATAAGTTCATACATGTCGACACTAACAGTGCGAAATTTCAGAGATTTAAAAATGTTTTGCATGAAAATTTCGGAAGCGGATACGCCATCCCGCTTATCCGTTTCTGGGCCCTGTCTTTTCAACTGGACATTTCCGTTGGTCTTGTGGCGTTAGCATAAAATCCAGTTAACCCGGTTATATTCAGACACACTCTTTTTTCCTCTTGGCAAACTCTGCTACGCTGCAGGTACTTTAATCTGCTGCGAATAGTATTATCTCTTTATAAATATACAAGTACGCTGGTCATGCCCTGCTTTCTCCGACCGAGCCACCACATATGCATATTATCTTCGCCAAACCAGCAACTCTGACTCAGTTAGTTTCAGAAGCAGCATTAATGCATTAAATGATGTCTACTTTCATATAATAGCCTTATTTTATGTGTGTGCCTGTGTGAGTGTGTTTCCTGTTACTTGAAGACTTCTCTGCATTCTTGGGCTACGCAAACTTGTTCTGATACATGTTCCGTTAATACCGCTGCTTTCATTGTCTTGCTGTTCCTGGCTTCCAGCAAAAAATGAAATGAATCTGCACACATACCTACATATGCTTACTGCACAAAAAGAAAGGCTCTCTGGCTCAACGGACTACCAGCAGCTTAGGGAAAGCTGGTATCTGCCGTAGAGCCGTACCATGACTCACAGCAGTTGGGAAAGTAAAGGGAACCCGAGCCTGTTTTTAGACAAAATCTCAAAGTACTTGGCGTGTGCCTGGAAGCAAAACCGCTTTGCTGTGTGTATTGTTTCAAATTCCGGTAGGAGGGAGTAGGTATGAAACAGCAGTCGAAATACGATACTCTAAACAACTGCTACAACACTAATACTAGTAGCATTGCGTACAAAGTTTAAAAAACCGTATATTCCGCCTGTAGCACCTACCACCGCTCCTACTCTCTCTTGATCTTCAAAACACCGAGAGCGTGTGTATACTTATATTTCTTGTGTGAGTTTAGTCAAGCGAATCTCAGCTGTGCGGCAAGAATGATAGCCAAAAGGACATGTGGAATGGCTACACAACGGAAGTTTTAGGAAATCGTAGTTTATTACTGTGTATGCTTGCTGATAAAAAGGAAACGAATAAAGATACACGATGAAGGAGAGTTCTTTAGTTTTTTTTACAAGAGTACAAGAATGAGAGTTGGAGGCGTACATATTATATTGGTTGCAGCGGATTTTTTAAGTAGCGCAAATGTGGGGAAAAGGAGCTTCTTACTGTTGATAAAAATTTATACCACTTTGGTTAAATGTGGGAGAATATTTGGCCTTTGTACCTACTTTATACTGATATGAAGGGAGTGAACCATGTTTGCATAATTATGGTATGATATGGAATGCGTGTCTATAATAGGTAGATGGACTCCTAAATATTACGAAAAACAGGTTTGAAAGTGTGTGTATTGAACTTGTCCCAAAGAGCAAACCACAGAAATTTGATGGAATAATCGATTCGAATGAGAGTATTTTATCTTTTACCAAAGAGAGAAAGAAAAATCAATAGGATGGTTCTATTTGTTGTAGATTTACAGCATAGAGGTATTTAAATGACATGAGGAATGTTGAATATATAGAAACTTGAGAAGGTTCACAAGTTCTTTTTTTACCACTTCTGCATGAATGTTCCAAAACCAACACTCGCTGTGAAGTGGGAGAATGTTCTGCCAATATGAAACCTGCGATTCCGAGAATGCTAGCAATTTTGATGAAAAATGACACTACGAAAAGGACATGTAATGTAAATTCTTTTTTTGGAAGGGGAGAACAACGAGCTATTATGTGTCGACAATTTAAACGTATAGTGCTACTGCTTGTTCGTCATCCCTGCATTCTCCCAGTCAGTTAAATTGTGAATAGCACTTAAAAGTCGTTATAAGTAAATTGAGCTTAAAATTGAGAACTCGGAAAGAAAATAATTTTCTCACTTTAGCTCGTACTGCAATCCGGAATAAAGTGGTGTGTAGTTTTGTAATAAAATAAGCATTAAATGTTAAAGATGCCTTTAGCAGCCGGGTAAAACGAGGACTAACTGTATTACACTCTCCAAAATTCTCTGCATGTCAGGCACAGTTCATAAAAAATTTCTTTTGCATTTTGAGTAGCCACATTCTACACCCACATACGGTCTCTACGTTTCCTGTTAATGGAAAATAAATGAAGAAGTTTTGGTTTATTTTAATCTTTTCTATCGTCCCTGATAACACCAACATTTGTATTGGTACATTTACTTGCAAAGTACGTACGAATTTTCACTTTTGTGTTGGTTTACAAAGAAAGGCTTTAACCAACAGCAAAAAAGTTATCCTGGCTCTATGCGTCTTCCCTCGACGAGGAACAAGTAGTACATTATAAGGCGAGCTTCGCAGAGGAGAAGAGAGAGGAGTCAAGAGAAGAATAAATTTTATGCATCATTCCGCTCAACTCTTTCCTGTACACACATACACATATATACACACGTTGATAAAAATGATTTTCCCTTTCCCTCTGGCTGAATAGCTTTCTCCCATAGAAAAAAGGAAATGGATTCTTTGGCATAACTGTGTAGTCAACCATGCTTCTCTACATTGTATTAGCCTTAAGGTATCCAGCCAGCTTCTTCTTTGGATGTTTGTAAAGTGCCTATTTACCCCTCTCTTCTACAGCCTTCAACGTGAAGGCTGCCTCCCATGAACGAAGCTAATAACACGGTGTATTCAAGTGTAATGTGGAATATTGTACAGCCAATTTGCATAATACGTCCCGAATCCGTTGCACCGTGAACCAAGAACCTCATTCTCATCAATATGGTGGTAAGGTGGTAGTGGAGGCAGAGATACACGCATAAACACAAGCCTTAACTTTCCACACACCCACGCGCATTTTCGCGCCAGTGTGGTTGTTATTGTTGTAAGACAGTTCGACCAAGTCGCAGGTCTTCTTTTGTGAGAGAGATAGATTAGTTAGAGGCTAAAATAAGTATTTTTCCATGTTATTTTTAATAATACCTGCTTCCCTTCTTCTGTCAGAAGGAAGATATCTTATGCGTGGTGCCTTTCATATCTCTCAGTGCACCAACTCACACAAACAGCGACAACAAATTTTAAGAGATTTGGCGATTCTGCGGCTCTGGAGAGATGCTGCATAAATGCCATTGCCTCAAGTCCTCTCGAGTAGTTTTCACTACTGCAGACACATCTCTACCTCACTGCCACGCCGTCACCATTTACCACCACCAACCAGTTTCTCAATGGATCATGTGAATATTAAAATCTGGAAAGCAATCTGGATTTGGGCTTTTCATAAGCGCGTTAAGTTATCATAACAAAGGGTACTTACATTTCCATCCCGTCACTGGTATTTACGAAGGATAATGCACAATATGAGATTTCAGTGGAGAACTTGGTTGCGCCACTACTGTAGGCTCTCCTGGATAACTTGCGAAGATATTTTGCTTTCTTTACTACCCCTCCCGTCACCAACCAACCAGGCAACCCAACCCAAGCTGATGCTTCTACGATGAGACCCTACAGTGAAATTCTTCTAACTTATGAACCATCTACATCTAGGATGCTACAACCTCTTTGGTGGCCACGTTGTTCCACCAGATAGATAGATAAGGAACTCGAGCTGTATTTTATTTTACGTATAAGGTTGCTAGATCCTTGATGTTCTGTTGTACGCGATACACAACACGACACCGACAGCACATTGCAGTACATTTATTATTATTATTATTATTATATTTCTTTCTTCGTGTGAATGCATGCGTGGATGTAAGTACGTAATGATATTGCACTTTTCTGCTTGTGGGAATTGAATCAAGGATTATTTGCATTTTAAATCTGGCATTTCTCTCCGAAGAGGCGACAACCAAGGAAAGGGAAAAGTCTTCCTTTCCAATTTTCCTGGGCTCCTCGACGATGACAACAATGGGCTTTCTTTCTTCTGGATTATTCTTAGTACTCGCGCATCGCCTGATTTTCATCTCACTTCCTGGGCTACTGGGCTGCCTGTTGGGATGTGCTGGTTAAGCGAACACAAACACATTATACGGTTTTTCTTTTGCTCCTGCTTCCAGGATATTCTCTCCTCAATGAATATGCGGAATAAATAAAGAATATAGGCGGGGGATGCGTTTCGCTTGCATGTGTCTATGCATGCATGGGTAGCGAAGTATGGAGGCAGTATGGAAATAAACCGAAGAAATGTGCAGATCTTCAAAATGACAGTTAGAACGGCTCCTAGGCAGAAATAAATGAATAACTGTACAAGGTTTTACAATAACAATGCAAGGAAAGATGCTGGCAAACGATGAAAAGAGAAAATTGCCATTAAAATGTAAGGTCTAAATAAAGGCAAAGCCGTAGACAGTGTACTTGTGCTCCATAAAAACAAACACGAAAGTAAAACGTAAACAATGTGAGGCATCTTTAGACCGCTACTGTCAAAGCGAATTCAATTGGAGAGCGAAAAATGATTGGGTTTGCCAACTATTGAATAGTACGTGGAATAACTTTCATACATCACATCTATTGATTGTAACCACTCAATAGGAAAGCGTACGTATACGTACTCAAAACCTGTAACATGATTCCCAATTTACTGTGAAGACGTTTATATGGATGCAAGGGATAGTCAAAAATAGTGGGGCGGACTGAAAAGTAAAGACGTTTTCAATTTGCCTCTTTGCTCATCCATTCTGAAGTAATGTAGGAAGTAATTCAAGCTCTTGTTTCTATTCCCTGCCTGCTTTCTATTTCTTTGAATCTTCACGAATTCCCGAAGTATAGCCCATAAACCTGATATAGAATCTAAATATATTTCTAAATATTAGATTTAGGGTACGTCATGTTTATAGCCTCGAATAGAGATTAGAAAGTGCAAGTTGAGCCATAAGAATTTGTAGTGACGTGCTATCGAATTGATAGTAAATTGAGACAGCGTTATATACTGTTATGTTGTGTACAGAATGTGCGTAGGTGAATTATTTTGTGTCGAATCAGGCACAGGCACAGGGCAACAACGGAGAACTGGGATGTCGTTCGTTCTTGTTTGGAAATTATTTTTGTATGAAACAAAGAAAAATTTGTTTTTGGAAAGTTTCTTTTATCAATGCAGAATACTTAATATGGCGTCTCTTTCTCCAATGCAGCATTATCTAATGAGGGTTGATTACAGTAATGATGGCGTATGATTGCCTTCAAAGTGACTTTCTTTGGAAATTTAGTTGAAATGAATGCAACGAAAGCTATGCTAGTTTCAATACAATTTGGACTAATGAAAATGTGTTTGCATCCACGGAATTTAATATTTAAATTTGTAAAAGGCACATATACCTATGTACCGTACCTATGTATATTGAGAGCACATATTTGTCTTTTATAGCGAAAAAGTTTTCATAGAAAGCATTCGTCTTTCAAATAACCAACCGGCGGAATTCCACACACCTTGTTACTTGCTCTGAATATTGGTATTCTTGCAGTGTTGGCATTCTTTGTGTTTGCGGAAATTGAAAAATATCAATTCATCTTATCTTATCTACAAGGACTGCTGGGCAGATCAGAGCGTAAAAAATGTTTTCACGAGGTGGAAAGAATCGGAGCGAGCAGAGTCTCTACCGTGAACTGTTGTAAAGTCATTAGTACTACTAATATAACGGGAGCATACCGCGTAGCGCTATAAACTTATACGTGCGCAGTCGTATAGTCCTTATTGCTTTTTATAAATACAGCATATGTTATGGAAATGTACATATACATAGATACATTATACATTTAACCTTACATACATTTGAAGGAGAGGAATGCGCTGCTATATAAAATATTTAAGGAAATTAAAGATGGAATGGTGTAGAACAAAATCACGTTTTTCAATTTTTCAAAAAAGCTAGAACAAAGAATACACCCTCAAGTCTTTGTGCTTCTTTTCTTACGCATGTACGATTTTCTGCGCAATAATAAGAATAAGGACAGAAAATAAAGTTTTTTCTCCGTTGGAATTCGCCTACCAAGGTGGTGGAACATATTTCTATTTCTTATTGTGAGAGCTAACAACGTGTATAGCATCACCCAGTGAAGGTCCAAGTATTTCGGTAGGGAACTCTTTTGTTGCGTGTGCACACGCGGCCTTAAAATACATTGGCATCTGTGAAAATGTAAGACAAATATAACCCCCAGACGTTTTTCTTGTTGCAGGATCAAGTAAGGGAAGTGTGAAGAAGAAGCAAAAAACAGCAACATGGAATTGTTATTTCAAGCTTGGTTGATATGTACTTTGATATTCACGGCAGCAAGTGAAAGTGGTCATTCGTCATTGGTACCGGTTTCTGTTTCCGGCCATTCAGATGGAATTCTTTATACTTCTGTTGGAGGATCCGTAGCCTCATCTGCTGTGGTAGCGCCACTTTCCTCTTCTGCTTCTCTATCTGCTTCTTCCGCAGTCGCACCCAGCTCGTCATCTTTATCAACTTCTTCGGGGGCAACAGCTGAAGCTCGAGGTAAGTGATCTAAACGTGGAAAATTGTTGAAGCTTTTTGTTTACGTAGTCGTCTTCTGTCCCAAGTCCCAGCATGTATTTATAGCAGATAGAAAGTCATTTTATCCAAATATTTACACTATCAAAGTAAAGTACACACCAGTGATATTAAAATCTGGAGCAGAGGCAAACACACATTGTTACGTTTGTATTGTTGGAGCAAACCTGTAATAAAATAAAGGACAAAAGGGACAAAGTCGAAAGGAAAGTAAACCGACATGGCAAACACCGCGTATGTAACACAAGAATTCAAATATGTAAGCAACCATATTAATAATGCCTCTCGGCAACGTTCCTTCTGTCAAGTCCAAAATTATGATTCATTGGTCTCCCCAAAGACTGAAAAACGTGTATTTTAAGGCAATAAATATTTTGTATAAATAGCATTTTCCAGTATCCCTCTTCCTTCATTCTTTACAATATTTTATTTTCTTTATCCCACATTAAAACCCTGGGAATACGTGGGTGTAGCACAAGGAAGTAACGTGAGCTAAAGGCTTTCCTCATTGCTCATACCCAGTCACGATGACTTTATAAGCCGAGTGTTCCCTGAAAATCTTTCAAATATTTCTGATTTTCATAATAAAACAACCTGTATGGAGCTCACGTACAATCTTTACACCAACAGTTTTACGAACTCTCGTACCTCCTCTCTACGTACAACCAGACGTTTACCGAATTTTCGGAATCCTCTATTGCCATCTCGTTTTAAAAGCTAGCTCATATGGGATCAATACGATTGGAAGTGTTTTTCATAACAATAGAGTAATAGGCATGTACGGAGTAGTTTACTTTTGGTATTGAATAAATTTATTTGTCTTCCTGTCGAATATTTTGTTAAATACACTTCCTCTATCAGTTTGTTTACTGTACGCTGTGTATTGTGATGTCCTTTCCTTTTCTACTGCTTCATTTCCTTGTAAGTTTACCTCTATATGTATTGAATACGCTGCAGCGCTATTCAGCCCAGAGTATCGTGTGCTGCGGAAACCTCACATACACAAAATATCCCGAAACAAAGGGTTTACGACGAAAAGCTTAGAGGAGCCATTGCCATGCTTGCGGGAGCATACCTACACGTTTACTGAGAAAGTGGCACTACGTTTCTGTTTGTTTCTCTGTGTTTCTGGTTATTGCCAATGCCAACCAATTTCTGCATCAATCCATCTAGAGTTACACAAAAGCGTGCACACACCCATGCACTGCACGAAATCATTTCATCCTGTATGTGGTAACTTGAGCAAAGTGGTTACGAATCTGTGAAATGCAAGCATCAACATTACCCTGAAACCCTACAACAAAACTGGCGGTTCGAGGAATAGAGAAAGGGAAAGAGAAAACAAGCGATACTACTCAGCTACCCAGCGCGATGTAAGAGGTTTTTGTATACAAATTTGGTAAAGTTGTTGCGCTTTTGTCTTGCTGGGAATAAAATGTACAAAGGATTCATGTATAGTACATATTTTACAGTCATTTTTCTTCTTCTTCTTCTTCCATTTTTGATTCATCCTACCTTTTAAAGGATTATTCTTCCTGAGTAAAAAGCTCCCTCGCACAATATTTAAGATGTACTACGACGAGTAAGTGGGTGCACACGAAAAGAATCCATTATATCTCTTGTTCCATTAATACCACATTATTTTGAAGAATACCTCTTCCTTCCTGCCTATTTCCTTCCTCTCCTCTGATGTCGGCATCTTCGTCGATATAGACGTTTTATGGTCATAATAGCGCGCACACTACCACTCCGGTGCATGCAGACAGTAACTCACATAAGGTCCCTTGTAAGCATTAAAAATATATTATACCTCATTCGTCTGTTTTGTTCCCGAGGCTTAGTAGTACTGCTAACCAGCACTTTTACTATTTTACTTTTTACTTCTTTGTCACCATCATCACCTGCTTTTTTCTCTCTGTACTCTTCGATTTTAAGAGTTACTGCTGCAATGAAATGGTGTCCTGGTATGGTGACGTCTGTGTGTGTGTAAGGTTTACTCCTTCGAGAGCTGTGCACAGAAAGACTTTGGTACTGTGTGCCTTTTTTCAAAAAGCTCACACATTGCTTTCCTCCCTCTCGTTCTCCCTTTCTCTCTTTGCTACATAATAATTCTTCTGCTTGGTCGTTTGCATTGCAAGCATGTAAAATGCAGATGATGCCGTTTTCTCTTCACTTTTATGTGCTTCGCACTCGCTGGGTCGGTAGCAGTGGATATATTGTAGTAGACGAGTAAGCGGTGAAATATGTATATACATACTTGTTATACGTTTGGAAAGATGATAATCATCGTGCATTTTACTACTACTCTGCATAGCAGAGCAGTGGGGTAAGTAGTGGCAATCTTCCCCGACGCAGTCAGCTTTCTCTCTTTTTCTCGTGCACTTTTCCCTCTGATGAGCCTGTACTAGAAAACTGCTTTGCCGGGATCGCATATCGTCGTAGGCTTCTTATTTCTTTCAAGAATATTTCTCTCACTTTTTAACGCTTTCTTCTTTTTTCTCCTTCTCTTTTATGATGATCACTCGGGAGTTTAACAGTGGCAGCAGCAGCGGCAGTACCTACACTTTTCTGGCCCTTTCTGGTAACTTTGTCGAATACGGGGAAAGTCCTAAACAACAGACGAGATGAGCTAAAAAACGGGCGTATGCAAGATGAGTGGAGAGAGGAAAAAGAGAAAAAAAGATTTTACCATGTACATACAAGCTAGCACAAAACATTTTTTATGAAACTTTACATTTCAAGCATGCATACATAATGCTCATCATCATACATGCTCCGTCATGGAAGAAAGTATATTCATATATATATTCCGCGTACGCACAGGTATATATATTGATGTGTGTATATATATATATACTATCCATAAACTAAAATTAAGGTACTACATGCACCATGTAGTACATAAAATGTAATATTATGCAAGTGAGTACAATAGCGAATGGGGAAAGTTAACTAGAAACTGTGCGGATGTCATCTGTATTCCTTTTACTACTTTTCGGCAGTGGTGCAGGTACCGATGGGCGCGACGATGACGGTGGCTTTGTATTAGTTATGCCACTTACTCGCAAAGTCGTTTCTCATTCCTGTACTAACTCATTCAACGAGTTTCCTCTCAGTAGAGGAACAGTAAGGAAGGAGTTATAATAAAGT
>JAHZNE010005013.1:0-15296 GCA_027744055.1 Callyntrura sp. NNG-2020
AAGAAATCGGTCTCCTGTGTACATCCTTCAATGGATCGGCATGAAAATTTGCACATCCTTGCAAGACCCCTTATTGCATAAGCATGCAAAACGAAAGCCAATAAAGATTTCGTACTGTTACGTAATTACAATTTCTATGAAAAATTATATGCGTTCATAACTTTTATAGTCTGAGTTTAAACGCTTGTTTTGTTCAGAACTAGCCCTTTACTATACCTTATACAACATTATATACCTTTCATAGCTAATTTTAAATGAGTCATATTGCATAACGACATGTTTTAATATATAACTATTTTCTAATATTATACGTAGTGAAAAACAAAAACTACTAAATTTTTGCGTTTCATGTATAAAGCCAATTCAGTCATAAATATTTCACGCTGTTTCTATAAAGCATTTTAGTACAAAAAATATGGTTTTATTTTGTCTTATCAGGTTGTGGTTAATATAAAAGGCTCAACTTATACATTAAAGTAACCAGTAGACCCGCATTTTCATTGGAACTGATGAAAAATATACAATAAGAAGTAATTATATTAAAATTGCCTGATTATATATTCATTGTGTTTCAAAGCTTAGCTACAGCTTAGCTGCTTGACCTATGGATAACAAAATGCTCAAAACTAGGTATGAATGTTTGCCTCAGGAAACTGAAGATGACATTTGCATTAGAGTCGATGGTTGCATTGCTTTTGTTTAAGAGCC
This sequence comes from Callyntrura sp. NNG-2020, assembly GCA_027744055.1. Taxonomy (NCBI): domain Eukaryota; kingdom Metazoa; phylum Arthropoda; class Collembola; order Entomobryomorpha; family Paronellidae; genus Callyntrura; species Callyntrura sp. NNG-2020. The sequence continues at coordinate 709 of JAHZNE010005013.1, forward strand.
AATAAGCTCTAATCATACTTATTTTTTTACTCAATTATCACAGCGGAACTATATAACTACGCATACTTTCAAATACAACAATTTAAAAGAAAATAAAAGCCAGGTTAGTAAACTGGATTCACACAGCAGCTCGAAAGTCTTAACGATTACAGTGTTTGGTTAACGTTAGTGTTTACTATATAGATTACTTGTTGAGAAAATTTATTTTTCAAATTGTGTCTTGTTCGGATATGGAGACGTGCTCCCTAAATATGTTGTAGGGTATATGTAGTAATATTATATTATGCTACAAGTACAACAGTTCTTTCAGCTTCCATCAGACAGGCGCCAGGTTGTACCTCTTTGTTCAGCAAAAAATAAAGGGTAATATTGCAATATGTACCTTATTTTTAGCATTGTGAGTTAGTGTTTTCTTGTACTGTCCCATTTTGTTTCTCAGCATTTTATGGATATTTGAATATAATATCATGTATACTTACGATACGACGTGTCACTGCATTGAAAACTAGCAATCCGCAATTGTTTAGCAGGGAGATGCGTGATTGTCGCTTTTGAACAGGGCAACAGTGAAAGTTCAAGCACTGCCCTGTTTATACCTACCAACATATTTAAATGATGTACTTTACACACTATGTAGCGACACTAAACATCTATGTTGGTGTCAATAAGTGTGTGACGAGCTTAATTCCTATCTGAGCATTTACCACTGAAAGATCTCTTGTTACAAGGAAGTGTGGGATAGTTATTAATTTACTTGAAGAAACGCAATTCAATTTTTGTTGTATTTGACTAAAACTAGAAATTAGAAATTAGGTTTACAAACCGACTTGGCAATATTTTTGCTTTTCGAAAAACACCATGACGACACCACTATTCTGGAAGTCCTACCAAATCAGTAACAAATTCTACGACCATTTTCTTCGTTATCGCCTCCCAATATCTATGGACACGAAGACCTGGCAAGTGGTGGTTATCCGGGAAAAAAGTAAACTTTTTTTCTTCTGTGCAACTCTCATAGGAATACACTGGACACAGATAATGGCGCTATATTTGATGTATGAAATGCTCATAACCAAAGCTATTCCAGTTTCCATCTGGTTGCTGATGATTTACGGGGGCGTGGCCTTATTTGTCAGTTTATTTGAGCTGGTAGCGCTAATATTCTGGCAATCTTCTCAAGTGTTGCTGCTACAGTACTTCAACTCCTTGGTTAAATATGGCGACAAAANTTTGAGCTGGTAGCGCTAATATTCTGGCAATCTTCTCAAGTGTTGCTGCTACAGTACTTCAACTCCTTGGTTAAATATGGCGACAAAATAAAAAAATAGGCAATACCGGGCTGTCCTAGGAAACATTGACCAGAAAACGGAATTCGACAAAATGGGAACGTACATGTTCTTGGCTACGATGGTACTACTAGTCGCTCCCCTGTTGGTGATACCTGTTGTCATTGCTGCGCACTTAGATCCAATGTATCATATCTTTCTCCTACACTTTCCTCAGGCAATGGATTGGGCTCCCACCAGGTATGCAGCGATAATTGCCCGATACCTTTGGATGAATTGGGTATCCCTGGAATGCACTAGGATCACGCATACATCCGCCATGATTGTACTCGCGGTTCTACAGACGTACATCTCTTGCCTGCAACGCATGTCTGCGCAATGCTTATCTCACGATACTATTCGGCTTTACGCAGAATTTCACTGTATCAATAATGTGGGGATGACTAGAATAAAGCTAATAGCCGGGGTGATGGTGGCATTGGGTTGCTGGCTCTTGGCGGCTCTGAGTTGGCTGGTAATCACAGGATGAAAGTTCCTGCCACTGGAATTGTACGGTGCCTTCGCTTTCATAACGATCACTGTGAAAATAAATGAAATGAGCACCGTCATAATGCATGGATGGAAACGAGAATTGTCGCGTCGAACGTATGAAAGGCGGTATTGGATCCGACGGGTGAAGAGCCAGCGCGCAATTGCAATCTACTACGGGTTCACCAAATTTGAGGAGGACACCACACAGAATTTCTTTTATTATGTGGTGGACAACACGATGCAAATACTGGTTTTATTTGATACGCAGTCAAGCACAAAATAAAAATTGGGTGTAAGCATGTAAATATGTTGTATGTTGATACCCTGTGTACTGTTACATTAACTTGTGTCAGTTTGTATATATTATATTGCTACAATTTGTTTGCTACTCTTCTTTTAGACGTATTTAGTTTCATGGAGCATTTAGAGCCGATTTTACATCTTATGTTTAATAATAAAGTAATTTAGTAGTTTGTTCAAGATAATCTTAAGAGAAAATTTCAAACTATTTAATAAGACATGTATACTTTTACATACATCAGAAAATGTGATACCCTGTCTTAATAACAAAGCAGTTGATATTTCTATCTTTTGTCATGTTTATACAGAAACGTACAGGTTTTTTAACTGATGAATAATAACAACTAATAGCAGCAGCTTGGTATTAGTCACTTTAGGCAGCTTTATTTCTTTATGAAGAGTAAAGTACCTTTTTCGGTCACGATCTAATATTTAATATTAAATACTAAGATGTAAGTACTAAATGCAAGGGCAAATGGCAAATAAAACTTTCTAATAAAAAGTCTTTCAAAATTAAGTAATGTTTTCCCTGACATACCGTAACGGTTTACGCACACACGGACACACGGTTATGAAAAATCTTTTAAATTGATTGATAACCCACCTTCCGTTTTAAACTCATATATCCATTTATTAATCGACAATTTTTATTGCATTCCAAAAGAAAACTGATCGGAAATTAGTTACATTACTTGTCCTGAAATATTAATATGTATATTACTAGGAGATATATGTAGGGGAAGGTGCCTGTATCTCCTGCATCATAAATTGCAGAAGTAGAAATAATATCTCATTAAAAGGCCCTTGAGTCGGAGAATAGGAGTGCGATTTTGAATTTTTTGTAAATGAAATGAAAATGTACACTGGGGGAATTCAAGGACATACATTTCCGAAAAGTTTAGTAAACTCAAATTGCCATTTTAGCATACTTTTGTAAACTTAACTCCTTCTGCAGTTTCTACGGTAAGACGATAATTGCATTATCGTTAGAAAGCCATTCGTCTGTAGATGCGCAAACCACTTTGCATTATTAAGAAAATAGCACAGGCATGTGTTGGGTTCCATTAAAATAAAAGTCGACGATTTCGCTAAATTGTTTAAAATCTTTGTAAGCTATTTTGGAATAAATGTAATGAAGTAGACCAAACCCACCATGGGGATGGGGGCAGTGCCTCACCTAACAAATGAAGAAAATTTGTTTGATTTAGGAGAAGTCGGTACTTTGATGAAACTTAAATATTTGTATCATATAATAATATCCTCAACTCACATGTACTGCTTACTTTTGGTGTCGTCCTGGAATTGGCTGAAAATTTGCACAGTAGTTCAATATTGTGTACTGATAGTGTGTACAAATTCTTTTTACTCAACACTCAACCGTTCCCGAGTATTGATAGTCACAGTTCACCTGTACTATGTAAAGCGTGTCCAATAAATATGTTCACATGTGTGCGCTTATTTGTGTACATAGCAAAGTCATCATGGCATGTATGTATGTGTATTCCTGTTGTGATCTACATTACAATTAAAATTTAATAGTGTATTAGTCAATTATAAGCCATAATTAAAGTTATTAATGCTTGTCAAGGACCATTGATAAGCCAAAAATATTCAAAAAATAAACAGAAAATTAACATTTAGCCTGTTGGTTGTAATAAATTAACTTTACATAGTTGTACTTTAAGATAATTTAAATGTTATTGCTTATCAATACTCACTGACACTGATAAACACAGTTTTGCCGGTTCTTGTCTTCCACTTTCTATCCACATAAATTCATACATAAAATATTTCCAGTTTCCTTACTTAAAGGAGTGCTACAGCCAAGTAATCTACGTTTGTATGGACGTAAGAATGCTTCAACACTGCTTACTTATTTAAGGTAGTGGTGATTAACATTACACAATCTAAAAGCTACACACTTATTCTCGAAAATAAAAACATAGCGTGTAAGCAGAAGGACATTAGTAATTAACAAGGGAGGTTTTTTTGTGCAGACAGGTATATTTTTTATCCTAAGGACACCTGCCATCTTGTAATGACGACTTCTTAATTTTTAATTCTGCGTCGTTCTAAGTTTCGATGGAGCAGAGCAACGTTCATTTAAACTATCGTAATTTCATGTAAACGACGGTTGTTAGTAGTAATGGAATGCTTTCAATTTTGAACGATTACAGTAATGCTTATTTCACCAAATACAGATATCTAGACACTTGTTTTCGAAGTAAACCATTTCTATCGTGCGGATAAGTGCACTCTTTAAAATAATTTTTTCAGTAACCCGATGTTGGGACATGCTTGCCGGTCTCTAAAATTTTCCTATCACATTAAAAATACCTCGAAAACTGTCTGTAAAGACTGGCAAACATACAAGTGAACTACTTAAATCTTATAGTATACGTCGTAAGATTCTAGAAAGTATTTTAATTATTCAAAATCAAAATACGAGTTATGGCAATTTAAATCTAAATGTGAAAATTTCAGTTAACACATTATCTCCTAATTTAATTATCAAGAAGTTTTCATACGAGGTTATACTTGACTACAACTTGACCTAAATATAACGGGTATTTAAAGCAGCGGTAATTGCTCATATGGCTTCATTAATATACATTCAATATTTTGTGCAAATATGTTTAAAACTCCATCTTTTCATCAAACTATCGGTTATTTCTCTTTGCGGTTATTATATGATCATAATGATCGTAATGCGGTGTTATTCAGCCAGCTAAATTTACCGACAAATCAAAAAAAAAGTTTACAAATAGTGTATTTAAATAGAATAGTATCCCGTGCTAAGTTTAAGATTAACAATAGTTGGCAAACATATAAACTTTTACACATGTTTATATTTATGTAGTAAACTTCTCATAAATTACCCCAACTCATTAATAATACTTTAAAGCCGTTTAATAATTTAAATTAATTTGACAAGAGTTAATTTAATTCAATTGACTCATTGTCTTCAGAAAAAAACACAGCACCTTTTAAAAACTGACACAATCTCCGACACATATAGGTGACTAAACGCCGGAATCTTCCAGACGATCCGTATTCCACCCCAAATACTACAAAACTTGTCAACAACCCGACTCCACACACTACAAAAATCCCATACATTTGCTCGAACTGTATAGCATCCGATGATACCTCCTTCTCCCATTTGAATCCACCGCCCCCATTTTCCCACTCTCGTCGTTCCTTTACCACAATCTCGTTGTCTAAAACGGACCACTTGTCGGTAAGCCCCATGGTGACCGCAGGACCGAGGACCAAGTCAAATACTTCTTTAAGCAGGTCATACTTCCGAAATACAAAGCTGTGTTGCACATGGTTGATCCCATCTTGAGCAATTTGCAGAGGCACGTTGCCATTTCGATCAGTAAGGTTTCTCGCGATTAAATAGTTAACTTGATGAGACCAGAGAATACAGGCATGGTTGGTGCTGGTAACACACTTTTGCATGCACCTAACTGGATTATTATCGAGCTTCATGACTTCATAGACGCTGTGAACTATGGGGTTTGCATTAGCCGCTATGTATGAGTACATCGCCCCTCCAAAATATTGAAGGGTAGCACGATATCCCGTTGTGGTGACCGCATGTGCCAATTCCTTCCAAGTGGTGGGCTGGGCCAATACAATGGGGAAGGTCAGCATGTTCACCAACTTGGAACAGTATGCGGTTGTCATGAGCATTGCAAATGTGAGCCAAGCCGTACAAAGACAAGCTGTGGCAAGGCCATGTCCCTCAAACTAAGTTGCCAGTAAGTTGGACCACAAATACCAAAATGGAGTTACAAAAGCGTCCTGGGGCGCCCGCCTGATAGAATGAAATGTATTTGCCACCCCAAAAACGACCCCTGCATGGATGGCGGAAACCACCAAAAAAGCGTACCATACGAGAGAATCTAACGGCCAAAACAAAGACGTCCACGAGTGCAACGGGATGGGCAATCCAGTGACGAAGGTGACATCCGTGTTCATCAAGGGCGTTGCAAATGCCACAATTTTGTCGCGTGTTAGGCTGTGAGCAAGAATTATTCCGATATCCGCCTTCCCGTTAAAGACGTCCCCAACAACACCGGTCCATGTACCATTGTTGAGTTGAAGACCCGCGCCCTTTCCTGTAGAATACACCGGGGTAATCGTGAAGTTGTACGGGTCCATCATATGAAGTAGCGCAAAGTGGGCCAGTCCGCGGTACAACTTAAGACATCCTGGCTTGGGATTACTTTCCGCAGGACAGCTCTGTAAACCAATTGTCATGCTGGCCCCAACATAGCTGCTAAACACAAAGTCCTTCCACGTTAAAATTCTTCACATAAGCAGAAAAGTTGATATGATTCTCCAGGGACGATTCCGTTACCAGATGCCTTCCTAAATTTCCACAGAAAGCGCAGTTTCTAAAGACCACTCCAGTTGTATTCAATGTTGGCTTCTGTATGGAAATTCCAAGGACATACTTCACACCAATGTAGTGCTCCAACGTGGTTGCCTTGACAAGCCCGTACAACACAAAATAGTCTCGGTTTAGCTGCAACCCTAAATATCTTGTACTTTTCTGGAACTCTATTTTTGTTCCGTTGACAAACGTCCAGACAACTTTACAGTTCTGACGATAGCGTAAAGTATACATCATGTCAATAACTGGTTCACTTTTATTTTCGACAAAGGTGCTGATTCCCCCGCTGGAAAGGGTAAATAAAATGAACTTGACGGAGGGAAATGTAAATAAGTCAAATTGACTTTCCACCTTGCCAATTGTTATATCTAAACAGGGTGACGTACGATGAGATAATTTTTCCGCCAAAGTGGTAAGTATGGGGACTGATTTGGACATGGTGCAGTGAGTAAGTTGAAGGAAGGCGATAGTGAAAATAAAAATTTTGAAGGATTCCATGGTTCTTTGTTATTTGAGTGGATTGCTGGTTCCTTTGATGGTACAAGGCTAAAAGTAAAATAGAGACTAACCTGGTATATTTATGTTTGCAAGAGTATGTCATGGAAATTAGGTATGATAATGACCAGTAACTGTAAAACTAAGGTGTAATATCAATAAATGGCATTTTCAGAAATTGTTGTATTGTACCTAGGCATCCGCTTAGCAAGCGACTCACGTGGATGCGGGGTTAATATTAATGACTACGAAAACTGCTTTAAAACGACTTAAAGTAAAGTGATGTATATTGTCATCGTGCGAATGTATATGCTTAGGGACTTAATTTTCAGCAACATTATCCTCAACAAAATATACATGTGCACGTGATATTTTATGTCGAGAGCAAGCAGACACATGTGCACGTGAGATTTTATGCCCAGAGCCGAGCAAAGACATGTGCTCGTTTTTAGCTCTGCATTATTTCATTTCAAATTATTTCAATTGTCGATTAGTGATTTTACCTATAGCTGCCCATGCCTATAGATGGATGTATATAAGTGTATATTATAGACCTATGTAAATATACCTATAGATTTTTAAACATGTCGTTTTGTGTGACATTTATTTATAAGTGGAAGTCGCATTAAACTCAGGACGGGTTTTGACAAGATTCATAATCAATTAATAGTGGGCTGCAATAAACATTGCTGGACAAGAGCTATACTTACTTGTTAGCAGACAGATTTTTTTTGTAAAAGTATAAGTCGGGTTCATGACCAATTTGAATAATTTTGCTATGAAAAATGTTAAGATGGATTTTATTGATTTGCTTTGTCTAGCTGCTTCACAGCGGAGCAAGTTATATTGTTTGACATGTTATGGATTCCTGCTGCATCAGTCGCCAAAAATGAATAATTGAGTTTCAGTGGAAGGCGCGTGTGTTTGCCTCCACTTCTGTTGTCGTCAATTGTTAAAGTTACTTGTCTAGCTGTGCTCTCTGATCGTGTTGTCACGCCACCGTTTGGCCATGAACCACGTAGACGGCAATTTTTGTTTTGATGCGCTGGACGGTTTGGGGGTCACCCAACCAATCTTATAAAATATGAAATTGAGACCTCAAGTTCAGACTTGACTCTAGTATTGATCTCACTCGATTCTAATACTTCTTGACAACAGTTCACATTTTCTCCTCTCTCATGTCAGTTTCTGTTAATAAATCTTGTCGTTTAAATCCTGACATATTTTGACGTCCTTGCAGCATTTTATTACCAACGGAGAGCACTTTAATGCTGAAAGTAGTATGTGCGATCACGATAACTTTTGAAAGGGTTGACGGATTTTAGCTTAAACTTGGTATAAAGCTTTCGTGAGAAATCGGGCAACAAATTTGGACACGTGTTTACACCACAAAAAACTTCTGCTGAGTTGCAATGCGACATGTCCTTGAATACTACGTCCAAAATACTACAAGAAATGCATATTCATTAAATTTTGTAAAACTTTGTACAAGGCTGACGAGACGATTTGTAAAGCATGCTCAGAAATCATTTATCCTATCATTCTGCTACATTGACAGAGTTGTCACAACAAGAGGAAGCTTAGGCGTGTGGTGATGTTTACGTGTTAGGTCGGTGATACTGTTCTACTTTACGTGTCATTCAAAATTGACCGATACGCATTGATAGGGTAAAGCTACGAACGCATTTTTAATTTTGCCCCTACTTCGTGTCAAATTTGCCTGCGAAGTCGAAAAATCTCATGTGCCATTACTATGAAATCTTGTTGACGTGGGACAAAACTTTTGTTACCATTTAAAGACCATATGTGCAAGATAGTAACCGCACATGAACATACCAATTTAAAGGTGCCACGTCGGAGCAGCACGTTCATGAAAATATGACTTTTCACAACATAATTTTTTGACAGATAATTTGCATCCTCGCTCTGGAGAATGCTTCTGCCTTTCTACAAAGATATCGTCCTTCAATTTTGTGTGTACAGTAATCACATATTAATGTACTATAAATTTGGTATTTATTTATTTTGTTTTGTTAGCTGCTGTATCATTGGAACTTAAAGAACTGCATCAGCGCCTTCAGTCGTAATGCGGTACCGGCCACGCTTTCATTGGTTTAGGAATTTGTCTATGCTTTTGTAATTTTGTAGAAAGATGTATGTCAGTCAACTTCCATACTATTGTTTTATCCGTCATTGCATTGTTATAGTTTTTTACAATGTTTATTGTTGTCCTACACTACTATTTTAAACGGTAGGAAAAAATGATTTCTGTATATGCTTTACAAATCGTCCGGTGAACCTTGCACAAGGATTTACAGAAATTAATGAATGTGCTTTTCTTGTAGTATTTTGAACGTAGTATTTCATAACATGTCACATTGCCACTCAGGATTGGTTTTTTGTGTTGTAAACTCGTGTCCAAATTTGTTGCCCAATTTCATACGAAAGCTTTAGAGGTACCTGGGGTAAGTGAAATGTACAATATTGAAAATCAGCCAGATCGGACAGGTATGGTAGGAGTTACAGGGGGTGGATGGTACCCATATTTGCTAACTTTTGAATGAAAGTAAAGTTTTTTGTCGGTAGAAGTTTGGATAAATATCTCAGGCGGAGTTGGCCAAATTGGCTCTAATTGTGAATGTGGATGGGTCTGGTATAGATAATTGATTTCACCAAAGTTGACACAGATTCGTTGACCATTTTGGCCTTCAGAGGTTATATAAGTAAAAATCTTGTTTTCCTTCTTCTTCTAAGACATTAAGTTCTATCAACATGGGAAGTTTGCCGATCGACTCCGAATGTGGCGGGCTTTTAAATGGGGAAAAATGGCATGATTGCAGCGCCTTCCGGCAATAGAAAGTGGAAACTAATCTTTTGAAATTTGAAAATTTACATAACAAGTAGTATTTAATTTATTTTAGTTTTCCTTTCGAAATAAATGTAAAATATGTATACATAGTTTGGTCAGAATTAACTAATTTTTAAAACTATTCTCAAATTGCAACTTTGCTTGTCCAGCGGATAACTTTTAAGAATCATAGGGTAACAGAACGTCAGCGAAACTCTGGAAGAGAACAGAAAGTTTTCAATAGAAAATGCAATCATTCTTCAGGGGCCATTCAGAAAGAAGGTTACGGTCTAGATGGAGGAGGGGGGGTTTGTCCGAACCCGTTACATTATGTGACATGGGAGCCTGCGGGGTCCAAAAATTATATGACATTACCGTTATGTCACGAAAAATGAATAATTTTAGGGTAGCAACAACAAAAGCAGCGGTACATATATATCAATATGTATGTAACTTTTGTGAGATAACATTGCTGAGGAGAAGCAGAAGCAGACTTTTAAAGTAAATAAAGTAGTGTTGCTTTAACGATAAATCATTTGTGGGAGTCTTAAGTTTTAACCGTGACCGTGACGTTACGTGGAAGGGTGAGTGGTTAAATTTATGCGTGACATAATTGTGACATAGGGGGAGGGGCGATCTAAAAATAGCCATTTTTACCTTCACATTCTTTCTGAATGGCCCCGTAGGGCTGTGTGCTAAATGATTGTCGTAACTCTGCATGAAAGTACCATCCAATTCTGCTTCATTACATTTCATTAAAACGTATCCACCTTACTTTTAATAGCGGGGGTGCAGTAGCGTACACATGACCGAGTCCAGGGGTCAAATGCTTTTTATTATCCTATTTTATATTGTGCATGTTCTATTTTTAATGACAATTTTAAAGTCCTGGGGAGAACAAATTACCCCTATGCCCCTTCTTGGGTACGCTTCTCGTAAACGTTAGTTGCCGAATAAAGTACGAAGGTGTGCGCCGTCCGATGACTGGGTAGAAAATCTAAGGAGAAAACTTTACCTCTAAAAATTTAGCTAGAATATTTTAGTTCGATTTTTTTGTCAAAATGAATTTAGTTAGAATATTTTATCTAGAATATTTGGTCCAACAATCAGTTTAACCTTGCACACGTAATACAATGTAATGGTTTTAAAATGTAATGAAGGTCTTAATTAGATTCCGCAACATATAAAATACAATATGGCCATAGTTATAACAAAAATTTCACATTTCTCTGTTTAGAATGCTGGAAGTCAAGATAACGTCATCATTTTGTTTGTGACAATGGCAGTATTATCTTATGATTCTCACCGTTCCAAATGACCTATTATATAGGTGTGAACGTGTATGCATGATTACATTTCCTACCCATGCACCAGCTTGGACCTGCCTTGCAATTAAACAAAAACAATTTTACAAGATCGATGTTGAAATACGGTTATCATCAGTATCGTACCTAAATTCTTTCGACAACAGATAATGTTAAAGTTTGTAAATGATCCTTCAATAAGAATATAGAACAAATTCGTAGACATGATTTAATTTGGCTGTCAAAAACTATTGTGTAAAATAACTCGCCCCACTGAACTGGTGCTGAAGAAAGTGGAAGAGACATTAGTGAATTTAGAAGATGCTGTGCAATCGGATAAAAGTATCGCCTTTTAAAAGAATATTCAATAGAGCTAAACAAAAAGTAATTAGTTGAGACGATAGTAGCAGCAGCAAGTAGAGAGGATATAGTTCTACCGGAGACATTACAAAATTTTGATATTGAATGTCTATTTTATTGAAGGACAATTCCGGAAAAACGACTTTTGGAATTGTTATAGCCGTTTATTAGATGGGGTGCCTCGCAACATGAATAAAATTAGAAGTTTTTCATTTAAAAATGAACCAACAGTTTACTTATTTAAATTAGAACGTTGTAAGTTATATAAATGAATAAACCGAGCAGCAGTTTCATTGGGAACAACATATACATAGGATTACGGGTTCACTTGGTAAAGAACAAGTCACAGTACAAGAAGTTAAAAGATTTATTGCTTTTCATAGCATCAAATTATGAAAGCGCGGTGGATATATATGATTATCTTAAGTCGATAGCATCTGTAGTACACAGATATTTGGACAGTTCTTGTTAAATATGCCTAGTATATGATTTCGTTTATATTTATTTTTTAAACCTCTAATATCCCATCTAGTTTGATATTTGCAACAATTCATGAAGAACGACGCTACCACGCGTTTCTAAAAAAATTTTGTTTCTAAAGTTGTGTGGCTTTCCGACATAAAAGAAAGATCGAGCTAAAGTAGTTTATAAATAAAAAGGCTCTAGCTAAAATATTTTCTAGGTATTAAATATTCGACCTATAATACTATAAGTAAAAAAATCTAACTAAAATTTTCTAGCCACAAAAATTTCTAACCAAAAAATTTACTAGCCTCCTTATTCTACCTAAAAGTCATTCAAACTAAAATTTTCTAGCCAGCGTCAGAGAGCCCATCACCCACCCTGAACCCATGGGAGCAGGATAAGCAGTCCAATTGCCCACTTTACCAACCCAAATTGTTGGTATTATTTTCAACTCGACATCCTCGTATTTTTTACAACAAAAGCGTTCTGCCTGATGTACAACTTCTGATAAGCATGACAAACCTCGACCTGCCCAGAACTGCGTGAATGTATAACCATGCAGCTGCAACAGTCGTACCGGTTGTGCATGAGCAAGGTAAGCAAACTAAAATGTCGTTTTGTGCTACGAGGTAGTACTATCAATATCAGGAGGTGTATTAAATAATGTTAATAACAAAGTTTTTATGATGTTTGAACTGGATTTGGTTTAAGTTTGTTCTTGGCATTTTTAGTCGACGCAAATTACTGTTGAAATTATTAGACCAGCTGAGACCAGAGCAATCAATAAAAACAATAATCATCATTTTGAATTAAATTCTAGCCCATACTAAAACGGTTGGACAGTTGTAGCTGTGTGACTGTGCACATGCAGCTCTGGAATGGCCGAAGATGTCAAGATTTGTCTTGCTTATCAAAAGTTGTACATCAGGCAGAAAGCTTTTGTTGAAAAAAATACTAGGATGTCGAGTTGAAAATAAAAAAAAACAATTTGGGCTGGTCAAGTGGGAGAAATTACATAGAATGTTTACCCTGCTTCCATGGGTCCACGGTGGATGATGATACCCGATTTTATCCAAATTTGTCTAATTTACTTTGTCGAGTCAGGAAGGGGTTTATGCACCATTTTCAATTATATTTGTCCTTCAAATGTTCATTTTTTGTTCATTTTTTGATGAAATTTGGTATACCCGCCCGGACAACCACACATGAATGCTAACCCGATGTGCAGTGTATGTGTGAGTTGATGTAACTGAAATGTTATAAATAATAATACATATCTAAGCGACGACGATATGTAGTACCCGAATTAATTTTTTAACTTGCTTTTAGTAAGTAATCATTTAAAAGGCAGGGTGCCAGAAACCGCCCGGACACCGTGTATGCCTTCTATAGTTTATAAACCATCCCGCTGTTACCTTTCCCGACTATTAGCAGGTTACTTAGTGCGTGAAAGCAGTAGAAGCATTGCATAGAAAACGTTGTTGTATCTCTACCATCATCCACATTGGCCACTGTCCCGTGAATCTCATTGAAACCACGATCACAACTTGAAAACACTTAGCAAGTAGTTTTCCTAATTGTAAGCTTTCCGATACATCGTTTTTCATATGCGACAGTCATATGTGTAATATGTGTTTTTGGTGCGGAGGTTCCAGCAGGGTGAAATGGTCGCCCTGTACATGAGATAAGTGGGTAAATTGGAAACAAAATAAAATGCTACAACACTAATGGAACAACCAATTTGCAATCATGAGAAAGATCATCTGCCTATGTAACTATTACAAAGCCGGTCGTAGAAATTACTGTACAAATAACATTACTTTGGTTTGCTCAACCTACTGTGGTTTTTGTTTTTGTATGCGATAAACGGTCGACATCTAAATATTGCATTAACGGCAGAACCCCTGCAATGCTGAACATCGGTTCATACTCCAATTTTGCTAACAGCATAAACATTTAGAAATGCAATAACTATCAAGTATTTTTCACAGTTTACGTACATTCCTCTTTAGAATAAACCAGCAGGTGCATTACACGAAGGTAATAAATTAGTTACATACATACATATAAACAGGACCAAACGGCTCTACAAACAGTATTTTACCTTTTATTGTTGGCACGTCATCATGATTCTCCTTGGAACTCACGGTCTTTTGAGAGAAATTCCGCTCAACCTCCGCTTCTGCGACTGGTGCGGGGCTTTACCCTTCCAATGGAACAACACTCTAAACCGGCTGGAAATGAAAACTACCTGGAAACTACAACTGTACAGTTTCCGCCTCAAAATTGCCTTCATTTACCATCTCCTGGCGCTACTTCAAGTTATACGCGTTCACAAAACAATGTCCCTTTTGGTTGGTACTCATAGCGTGATGTTCTTAAATGGCGGGATGATAACCATTGTTGACCATGTGGTAAATTTTCGGGATTTATCTGGAAGTTTGGAACTCTGCAATCGTCTTATCGAATACGAAGAAAAGAACAAAAGCAAGGAAGGAACGACACGGAACAAAACACTCGTTTTGATCAAGTACATGCTCAGATTACTGTCCGCTACGGGGATATTGATACCAATACTTTATGATTTGGACATC
>JAHZNE010005014.1:0-13532 GCA_027744055.1 Callyntrura sp. NNG-2020
ATGTTCTACTACTCTACTCAAATAAATTGATTTTCAAATAAAATGTGAAGAATGTAAATGCAAAAAAATGAATAAAGGGACGGTGGGCGGAGATAAAAAGGTATTAAAAATGCAAGAAGCAATTTTACATGACGACTTTTATTTATTATTTATTTTATCATTCGTTGGAGAAAGGTGAAGAAAAAAGGGGCCGTTCATTAAAAACGGTGGTACTGGGGCTTTGCAAATGTTAAAGGTACTTTGTAAAGGGGAGTGCTCTACTATAAGGGGGCATGCACGGTTATGTCGGGAGACAGAAAAGGGGACACGGTGTCTAGTGGACGGCCCCTTAAGACAGGGGGAATTTTTATGGCATTTTAATGGACTGGAATGGGGAACGAGGGTGTTTATAGTTTAATTCGTGATTATTAGGGCGATTTTGGTTGGGAGTGTGTTGGGTGTTTACGATAATGGGAAAGTCAATAGCGTAAAGACATCGTGTAAGGATGTCTCAAGGCTTGTTAATCCTGGCGGCGACAAAAATAAGTGGAGATGTCCTTGAAGCACCAGAGGAGTAATGTACAAGCATGTGTTTTAACTTAAAAGGTGATATATGCAAATCAGGGTCTTTGTGTATTTTGGGGTTAATTAAATTTAAATGAGAGAGATTATACGATGAGCTGTAAAAATTGGCCTGGCTAATTATTTATACCGAAAAAAATTTTGCCGCTAAAAATAAAAATCCGGAGTGATACAGCAATTTCCGAGGTTATAGAAGCGTTTATGTGACACGCAAATACATTGTTTATGAGTACCTCTTTCAGGAAATGACTTTTCCATGTCAGACACGGCAGGCTAATTATAGACAACCAGTAAATTTTAACTTAAAAGGTGATAGATGCAAATCAGGGTCTTTGTTAATTTTGGGGTTAATTAAATTTAAATGAGAGAGATTATACGATCAGCTGTAAAAATTGGCCTGGCTAATTATTTATACCGAAAAAAATTTTGCCGGGAAAAATAAAAATCCGGAGTGACACAGCAATTTCCGAGGTTATCGGAGCGTTTATGTGACACGCAAATACATTGTTTATGAGTACCTCTTTCAGGAAATGACTTTTCCATGTCAGACACGGCAGGCTAATTATAGACAACCAGTAATATACCTAGTCGTTTCTAGGTATGTGGAATTTTGAATTGGGAAGAAGAATGAGGGGACTCACAATAGGGAAATTAAAAATGACTCTAGCATTTTGTAGATCATCGAGGAGGAATCAAGAATGGATATACAACAGTCATATACCGCTCAAGGTCAAGGACGTCAGGGAACGTACAGGAATCGCGTATTCCGAGGAAAATGTATAGTAAGTTATTAGTAACACGTGTGTAACACGTGAATAATGTGACAAAATATGAAGGTCAGATGATTCGCCAAATTTCCGGAAGGGGATATGGCGCCATATTTCCGTGTTTTCGCCTGACCAGTGTGATACAAGCCGTCTTAATATGACATGGCGTAATAATATTGATTGATTGATAGCGTTACTCTGAATTATTTTTTATTTCAAACTACCAACTTTTTTTTACTTCACTTTGGAATATTACAAAAAGTGCTGTTCGGCGTGTATATCTCTCATATTTTCCTACAAATTGTCTTTTACCTGCTTCAGGGTGTGACAGGTGTACCTTATAAACGAATCTGAGGGGTTACAACAAGGAATTCAGCAATCAACCTGAATTAGACAAGGTAAAATGTTTCTTTTCACTGTTTACCTAAAAAGGGATAAATTAAATTATTTTTTTTAAATGAGCAACCACTCACCACCATTTGTTTCTCGAATATTTCAGCAATTTTTATCCCGGCGCAAAATGAGTGGTACGATACCGTTTTGCAGACATCAAAGCCTTTATTCTTTGCGGTGCTCACTGAAAAAAATAAAGTTTAAAAAATATTTCATTTCAATATATTCCCAACATTTTATTTTGATGACAACGTGTATATATATTTTTTTACCGGCGAGCTCAATGCAGGTATTCCAGCTATGCAACATGTCTCCTACCAACTTTTCCGCGGATATCCCTTTAGCTCCCAGCATTCCTTTGGTGGCTTTTGTTATAGGCACTGCCGGATCGTCCGTGAGCTTAAAAAAGGAGAAAAATTTATAAGCATCCTCGTTTCAGAGTAGCTATTCTAAAGAAACGGATCTGCTCACCATTCCCAGTTTGCCGTAGATGCACTGCAGAATACAGCCGTCGTCCCACTCAAAATCCGCCAAAGTGGCATTTTTGGGGTAATTTTTCCCGATTTCTCGCATATCCGCCTTTTTTTCTTCTACACAAGTTTCCTGCTCTTTTATCACATCCTTGGCCGGCACCACATTTAGTCGACATTGCACTTGGGCAATTTTCCCCAACACGGGATTGGTGCTGGTGCTATCACTGGTGGAAACGTAGGTCACGAAGAGACCCAAGGTCGCGGCAATTATAAAAACAACGCTGCAAATGGCCATGGCGAGAGCGCGGGAGTTGCTCATCTCCTGCTAGGATAGTGGGATATAGTGACTCTGGCTGTTTTACAGAATCTGTTCACTCTGGCAGAAAAAAAAATTTAATCGATGATGACTCGCCATAATAAATTGCGAGTTTTACTTGCAAGTCACGTCAATTCAAGAGGATTGTGTAATTTGTAGCTACAACGATAAAATTATTCCCAAACAAATTGTTTTGTATCACTTTACCCCATTTTGGGTTTCGGAGTTTCATCCAATCTATTTTTTTGTTTAAGTTTAAAGTTCCTCCCATTTTATGACAGTTTATTATATATTTTTTTTATTCCTGCATACGTCATATATCAAAGTATGAATTATATATTTCCAAACCAACTTAAAAGTTCATACAATTTAAATGTAATATAATTATATGTAATTATGATTTTTTCTTTTTCTGCCAGAGTCCTTCTGTAAATAATTAAGTGGTAAAGCACACTTTTCCTGCGACGTAATTTTCCACGTCCTGGTTTTTGAATGCAGCCTTTTTATCCATAATTTCCCCTTATATTTTCTGCATATCATGCAAATTTCGACATATACCTTTTTGTGAAAGGTACCACTTACTCAAAAGCCGTGTGTCTCTCTTTCCTTGTGTGTCCTTCAAATTTATACACAAATATATTTTGCAATGTTCGTCCACCGTAGAACTCTTGAACATCTCGTTATTTAGTCGCGTGTTGGTCATCATCCTCGCAATTACTCACTTCCTCCCTTTTTAGAAAACTTATTCCAAATTTAATTAAAAGAGAGAAAAAAAACTTTAATCAAGTTATCCTGCGTCCACTCTGTTGCCTCTTCCCTTTGATACCACCACGTATAATCAAGCCGACTTTCAATTTTTATACTGGCGCTCTTTAATGCCTCTCTGCTGCTATTCATCATCACCACGGTCCTTTTATTTCCAAAGGATTCTCCGTCGCCAAATTTCCTAATGAATGGCAAAGGTCACAAAAAGTCGCAGAGCCCAGCTGTACGGGGATTTCACCAGGAATCCTTTCAAAGGAACGCCAGCTCTCTCTCTCTCTCTTCTCTCCCAAATAATCCCCGATTCTTCAAGTCTGACACACAAAAGGACGATACATCATCGCATTTCCCCGGCTAAATTGTAACATTTTCCCTTTTCCCAGCATTACCCCCCATTCTTTCCCAAAAATGTGCGGAATGACGTGAGATCTTGTTTACTGCTTCTCTCTCTCTAAAAATATTACTTTCCTGCCTGCTCCTATATACAACTTGATCATTAATTCAAAAGGGAAACAGGCTGTTTACCTGTGTGCAAAGGTGGCACTTCCTTTTTCGTTATTCCATACAAGTTGTCGCAGAAGTACGATACGATCCCCCGTTATGGGCAAATTGCGGAAAAACAAACCCGCATAGTTTTATGGACGCATCCCACTCTGCGTTCTCTTTCCTCCTTTTAATTCACTCGGGCAGCAGTAAAATCGATCGCTTAAAAAAACGGTCGTTGTTTTGTGTTCTTGTCAAAACAGGTAGAGCTTCTCCGTGGCTATTACCACGGTCTACTTCATTTATCTTGCCGCTTTTGTTCAAGGTCAGCACTGCCCATCATCCTAATAACTGACACTGGCGTGAGTAAAGTGGGTTAGGGCGGGCGAAACCGATGACCGATAGGAAATGGAATGTAAAAACGGCGTTGTTGTCAGGCTAATCCTTCTTGTTGTATTATCTCGCCTGCCAAAATTTCTATTGTCCTGTGCATGCCCCCATTAAAAATGTATGGTCCCATTTTCTAAAGTGACACAAGAAAAAACATTTTTGTCCGATTTATCAACAACATGCAACAAGTTAACGGGACACTGCGGGAGATGTAAGGGGCCATTCATAAAGTGTGTCACTCAAAAATTACTTTATTTATAAATACCCCCCGCCCCCTTTGTTAACTGTGAAGACACTCTTGTTGTTGTTTACTGGGGGGACGTATCATAAAGACGACCCCATTCTGTGGACGCGACAGTTACAGTGATCCCGCACATTGTAAACCCTTTCCTGGGAGGATTTACCCCTCAAATATTCATATTCTTCGTGAAAAAGCGTGACGCACCAAAAACCGTAAAAGGAAATCTTCCCGAGGAATCTACACATCCATTAATATTTTACAGAGTACCTGTCTACCAAAACCCTGGGAAGACAAAGTGCTTTTACTCTTTTCTTCCGCTGTCACGTAACAACCTGCGGGAGAGCTGGGGGAGAAACAAAGGATTTCTTAAGAAACTTTTTAGATTAAAGTGCAAATTAAATTTCTTGTTTTGTTTATTTCCCTTCATTTCTACAAACAACGGCTATAGTACAGTCAGTATGCGTCCATTGATCCCGTGTTTTTCTCACTTTCCGTGTTCCACCAGCAACAGCAAATTATTTTTTAACAAGATACACATTGTCTTACTTTAAATGATGAACGCACTCAAGAAATACATTACGAACGTTTCTCCCCCTCCCCAGAGAAAGCATTGACAAGGGTGCAAACTTAATTTTGACGGAGAAAGCAAAATTTCTTTCTCTTTTGCAAAAACGTTCAATTCCTTCCAGCTGGGGGAGAAATGACATGTTTGAAAGGACAAATAAAAACAGCTGGAGTTTTTCCTCGTTTCCAATAATTTTTATCAATTTTATCTTTTCTTCTTGTGTCTAGCATGACAGCGCCGGTATGAAACGATGTAGCTTTAACCAAGCAGTTTCTTCATGTTTCCTCTGGAGAAAGTTATTAAATTAGATTAGCCACTAGGTACTCCGCTTCTGACAGGGCATACCTCCATCATCCTACAAACTACCCTCCCCCCAGTGGGGAGTAACATATCTACTCTTTATCCGTGAAGTGCAATTTGCGAAAAAGGGATTTGTCAAGTTTCCCCTTATAAATTTTTAAGCCCGTCTTCCATCCAGTCCCCTGGGGGAACGTAAAAGGGAAACAAGGAATACATGATGGCTGTTGCAACATTTTAATGGCATTTCCCCTATTTTATATGACAAGCAGTCCTGAACTAGAAAAAATCCCACATTTTTAAACTCTGCTGGAAAATATATATATAGACATCCTGACAACATAAAACCAAGACGTCTCCAAAACGTAGTGTTTTTCTTCAAGGCCACTTCCCCGTACAAAAAAATAAGTACAAATTCTCTTTTAATCTCGCCCATGATCTACGCCGGGCCTCCCACGTATTTATTCCACCCAGCTAATTAGCTAATTACATCTGATCACCAAACACAGTTTGTATACCCCCTCCAATACCGTTAGAAACCGTTAGAAACGTGCACATATTTACCCAACATGATATTTTCTGGCAGCCCACCTCTCTCAAAATACGTGTTTCCCTGCTCCTGTAATACACTTATCGCGAGGCAAAACCCCCAAACATATTTTTCCTTCGAAAACAAGATTATACGTGTTCCCGTATTACTCTTACATTCCCCCGCAGGGAACTGGGAAAAAAGTGTTATTAACTTACCGTCTTAATGTCGTTTAGATTTACCGTCGGAAAGGGAAAGACAGCTTGAAAGGGATAAAGAAGGACGAGAACACACACACACACGTCATTAGACAACCACACTTTGAAGACTCCATAAATATCGCTCTTTTCTGGCATAATCGCCCGTTCCGTGACATATTTTAGCACGTTCACCGTAAACGGGAGTAAGCTGTTTCTGGGAGAAAAGCGTAGCGACCAAGAAGACATGCTGCTATTGCCAATAGTAATCACCAGAGAAAGTAAACAGCCACCGGGAGAAAGTGGCTCAGTGTGTGTGCCGTCGTAGCGGAGAAAAGAGGCTCGTTTACTGGAAGCTTTCACGGAAATAACTTTCTCTGCGGGGCATGTTGCTACAGAATCCGGGCAAAGAGGCGCTTATACAGAGGGACAGATATCATGGAGGAAGTGTGGAGTAATGGGTCGGTTAAAAGGGCGCTGAGTGACTGGCAGGAGGCCCAATTGGCGACAATTAGTAGCCCCATGGGGATGGAGTGCTTACTCAACATGTGGTTTAATTACAGTGGGGTAGTTACAGGTGATGAGGGGGCAGGTGGACAAGGTGACCGGAAAAAGTTAAATTTTGAGCACAGTACGCCTGAAGGGAGAGATAAACGGAATGGTTGCACTTGTGTTTCAGGAGAACTGCACTGCAATGCCACTTGGGATAACGTGTACTGCTGGCCCCCTACCCCGGTCGGGACGGTGGTTACCCGGTTGTGTTCCGTGGCCTTTTTGGAGACACAGCCAGAGTATGCAGGCTTTTTGGACGGGGAGGCGGAACGGATTTGCTTGGAGAACGGGTCATGGTCACAAGGAGGGAAAACGAATTATGAGGAGTGTGCGAGCTCCTTTGAGGAATATGAGAGGAGAATTGTGAGAGTTTTTGATTTCAAAAGGGGATGGTCAAGTTTATGTCGGGCTTTGAAATTGACCCTGGTTTTGTAGGAAGACGAAAGGAAACTGGTGGGCGTGGTTCAGCATATTTTGTTTATTGGATCGATTTGCTCCCTGCTCTGTCTCTCGCTGTCCCTCGCCGTATTTTACAATTTTCGGTAAGCACAACCATTTCCCTTTTGAAGTACAGTAGACTGTAGATTACCTATACCAGGTCGATGACCGCACCTGTTGCTAAATACTTGCTTGGCTGCATACGTGAAAGCAGACATTTTAAAATATTTGGATGGAATGGGTAGCAGGTGACGTCGTCGACCTGGAAACGTTGAGCTAGTGTGGACTGTAAAAGGTGTTTTTCCGATTTTATACTGTTCGCCAGTACAGAGTTAATTACAACCTGAATTATTACTGGCTGCCTATTTTTGGCGATGCTTGACATGCTGGAAAAGAAAGACTGCGTTCGGTCGATAAAATGTAATTTTGATGTCTTGATGTAATGAAGAATTCCTTCAATGTGCATTTCATTCGGCTCTCTCTCTCTCTGCTACATTGTTCAGGTGTCTTTGGTGCGATCGGGTAAACATCCTCGCAAATTTAATGATGGCGCTGTGGATTCGATTCGTTCTTCTGCTGGTGATTACGGAGCCGTTTATTCTGGGACGGAGTAGTGGCACATACAGACAAGTGGTAAGCTTTTATGAGCTCATGCTATTATAATTACCGCAGAACTGTTTACAATTATGTGTATTAATGACTACGCTCGGTAGTCTGTCCAACCGGCCGGCCGTCCAGGGGTGATCATGGGTGATCATAACTAAAAGGGAATTTGGACAATGTTTTCCCTAATATAGCTCGAGTTCAAAAATGAACCCTGAAGGGTCGCCCTCACCCGGTTGCCCTCAAAGGACCCCCTTTTAATTACTTTTTTTTATTAACGATTTTCTAGGATGTTCTCTGCAAAACCGTAATCGTGTTACACCTCTACGCTACAATGGCCTCCGTCAGCTGGATGTTTGTACAGGGGCTCTACCTCAACCGAAAACTAACGACCAACGTCTTCTGTGATGACACCAGTCAACATTTTGCCGTTTATTACTTCATCGGCTGGGGTAAGTTTTCCCAATCAAGGACGGGGTTCACCCCCACCACCACCACCACCAAGTGGTACTCCAATTTCTCCCAATACTATTTCCCAGCAACTCCATTTTGTAAAGGGACTCCCCATAATATCCTCTTTCTACGTGGGTGTTTTTATTTCTTCAGCAATCCCCGCTCTCCTTCTGCTGGCCTACGTCCTCGTCATGAAACACAATCACGGTCAAACTCGCTGCTGGAAGGGGTATGCGGACCTGCCGGAAATTTGGATTGTGGTGGCGCCCATAATTATAGCCTTGCTGGTAGCTCCTCGCAAAATTCTCTGTAATCATTATCTCTCTCCCACAATAACCCGCGCCCTTGATGAATCTTCCCATTTTTTTTTCTCTCCTTCACAGCTCAACGCTCTATTTCTGCTCAATATTTTGCGCGTGCTGCTGGAAAAAATGCAGACATCTTTACTCCACTCGGGAGACTCTTCCTGCAAAATCTTGTAGGTGCTCCCTACTTTTCTCTTTTCTTGTATTCTTCCATCCAAGTTGTCTGTATTCTTTGTTTTCCTTTCCCAGAGCCGCAGCCAAAGCGTGCCTGATACTCTCTCCCGTGTTGGGTATCAACAACCTGCTCCTTTTACACAATCCCGGCGGAGATTACGAGAAGTATTATGTGATGCTCAACACGTTCTTTGGGGCCACCCAGGTAAGTCTACCCATTTTTAGGAAATGATCCCCGGGTAATCTCCCCGTTGTTGCGATTTTACCTGGAAATTGTTTCCGGCTTTTTTTTCATGGCCCAGGGCATTTTTGTGTCCATCGTGTACTGCTTCATCAGTCAAGAGGTCCAAGACACGGTGCGACGCTGGTACCGCCGGAAACGGACGTGTACCACGGTGGAGCGCCGAAATCGGGTCTCCTCCCGTAATCCACAGTCTAATGAGGAGGAGGACCCTCCTGGAGGAGGGGACACCTTGTGTATGGTGACCATGCTCCGCGTGGAAATGCTGGAGCGGGGAAATCGTCGTCGGATGGAAACAGAACCCACTCCCGTGTAAATAAATGGAGACAGGATATTTTGAATGTTTTTTAATTAAGTGGGGTTGCGGAGAATAAAAAAAAATACGCCGGAAAATAATTTTATCTGCGACTCATCATTTTGTTTGTGTTGTTCGGTAATGAAGAGGAAATTAATTATTTAACCGGAAGCAACTTAAGTGTCTTTTTGGGCTTCGCTGGAAAAAGCGAAGAGAGAGAGAGAGAGAGAGAGAGAGATACGGAGTTTGTTTTCGAGTGGTTCCCAGAAAAGGGTACAATAAAACAGGCCATTATGAGTTCTGAAATATAAACCGTCGCCAAAAAAGCTTTTGCCTTTTCCCGGAAATTCGCTCCTTCACTGCTGATAGAATAGCTGGAATGGAAATCGGAGCGGAATAAAATGGTACATTTTAGTGCTAGGGGGGCGTTCATAAGATGTGATTGCATTTTTGCTTTTATCCAAAGCACAGTGATAATACAACTCAAATAATCTCATAAATATATTTTACCCCAAACTGGTAATGTTGGTACGAACCCACCCCTGTAGTAACGTGTATTATGGACGTTCCCCTAACCGTAACTGGTAAGCGTTTGAAAGGTAATCAGTCGCCTTTCATCTTCCATTTTGTCCTTTTCTGCGGCAAACGCGCAAAATGGGAGAAAATTGTAATTATAAACTGACTGCCTTTTCCCTCGCAAAGGTCAATGTCCTCTGCCCTGTATTTTCGACCCGGGAATCTTGGAAGATTCTTTGGGAAAAGTTTGTTTGCCCAGGTTGTTTACGGCAGCGCGGGAAATATAAACAGCGGAGCCCCGTAACATTGCATAATTCATAGGGAGCGTACACAAGCACACAGGGAGTTGTTGACTGTTTATTTTGCGTTTTGAATTTTCCCGGAATTTGACGATACTCTGTAGAATTTCAAAATTTCGCCGTCCTTTCTTGCGTGTAGTCAATATAAATACGAAAGACAACATGCCTTTAATTTTTTCTCGGGGAAATAAAGTGGGACTATTTTCCTATTTTCCCAAGTCACACGGCCCCCGTAAACACGTGACCATAACCAGTTCATTTTAACAAATGCGTGTCTACAGGAGCACTGCCAAAAGAGAGAAAAGGCGTGACTTGTTGTGAGGAGAAAGTATATTTTCTGAACCGAAGAGAAAATTTCTGCTGCTTTCCCCAGAACCGCTTTCACTTGTTACAGTTGCCCCATGAAAAATGCATTTTTTTATATCTTTTTCCTGAGAAAACGTACAAGGGCGGGCAAAATGGGCAGATTATAACTCTTTTGTTTGATACATCTGAAAATTTTAAAAAAATAGAATTTCCCCAGTGACTGAGAAAAACAATAAGGGCAAAAAATGAGAAGGCTCGTTTTAGGTACTATTGACATAAATAGCCCCGTATGGAATTTCAGGTTGCGGGAGCATGGCAGAAAGTGAGACGAGGGGAATGGTAATTTTGTAATTTACTTTTTCATAAAAATGTTGCTTTGCAGAAAAAATTGACATAAATAGCCCCGCATGGAATTTCAGGTTGCGGGAGCATGGCAGAAAGTGAGACGAGGGGAATGGTAATTTTGTAATTTACTTTTTCATAAAAATGCTGCTTTGGAGAAAATAAACGTGACTAAAAGAGAAACAGGTTTAAATTTTTTTTAATAACGCAGCACATGACAGTACAGTACAGTGTATACAGAGTCACCATGATTTGTTCACAAGAAGTGTATCAGGGGGCAACTAGAATGTGTAGTTTGTAAGTAAAAGGATGATCTGTCCACTGGATGATGGAAATTATCCAGTGGACAAAAGTGGAAATGTCCATCGGCCTCGTTGGACAAAAGCGGACAAAACACTGCAACAACTGGTGTGGGGCATTGCGATACATATAACGTACATGTATTATACATTATTATCCAATTTGTCCACTTTTGTCCATTTTGTCCATTTTGGACAAAAAGTGGGATAGACAGTGGAAATTTATCTTCTTTGTTTGTAAGGACACGAATGTGCAAGGAAACCAGTGTCGTACCAGAGTGTTCCCTGCTGTCAGGTACGCCAAGGCATTTTATGCGGATTGTTTCTTCTTATGCGATTTTTGCGAATATTTTTTTTTGTTGCCCAAAAAAAAAACTAAAATTCACTGCGGCAGACGCACAGTCACGTTTTACGTTATTGGATTCTTCCCGAGGGTAATCTATTAAAAAAGTGGATTTTACAGTAATTTCAGAGTACGTGTTCAATAGGAAGGCAACGGTGAAGGAAGAAATGTATGTTTGATTTCAAAAGAAAATTTCAAAGAGGACAACATATGTCAAACGCTTATTTAATACTGCACCGTTGAAACGACACGACATTTCCCTGTGAATTGAGCGTATGCCCAAGATTAATGAATGGGAAAGGGAAACGAGTTTCAAGGGGAATTCCCAGGGCGCCTAAGGGTTTAAAGAAGGAAAAAAAACTATTTACAATATCGTGCAGTGGCGTTAAGGTATTGCCAAAATGCAAAAGGAGAAGATCAAAGGTATAGAAGCGGGTTTCTACTTTTGAGGACTCTGCCCCCACTCACTTGTGCTGTTTATGTTGCAAGTTGTTGGGGAATACAAGAAGCGCATTTCTGAAAAGCTATTGTGCACAAGCCATGTCAATCACTTCACCGTTATTAAACTCCCCTAATGATATCATGCTGGCATGTCTGAAGTGGAAACGGAAAGTGCACCGAATATAAGGAGGAACACGAAGTGAAAGCGTGCTTCACAAAGGTTCTATCCAGGAGCGGTATTATGCACACTAGAGATGTCGAAAATGTGCGAGGTTTCTGACAAATTATTTTTTTTCATTGTCGTCGTCTTCAGCTACAAACTTGTTCCAATGACAACTGGAATTACGCAGTAGAAAAAAACCTCGAGATTGCTTTGTATAAACCGGAGATCTCACACTAATTTCTTTGAAGTCACGTTCTGCTAAGCTTTCTACTTTTCTGTCGTCAGAAATTGGAAATTGTATCTAAAGACAGAACCTAAATTTTTAGAGCAAATCCGAGTATTAGGTAAAATATCACGAAGCTGTACTTATATTACAAAGCTGCCGACAATCTTACATAATTTATAATAACTTCGAGGCATCGTTTTGTCATCTCCGCTCTCTAAGGAGATGGCTTTTTTATTAAAATAAAACTGTCTTTAGCCTTGAGAAATCGTAGTTTCTAACGACGTGATCTTGAAACAATTTGGTTCTGTAACAATAAGTAAGCTTCGACACATATGGGACGTTTTTATATAAAATATCCACTCAATTTTAGCCACATACCATATATAAGAAATTAATAAGGATTTATACAAATTTCCATAACCTAAATTGCAGAATTTTTTGAGATTAAGACGAGATATTAGTTAATATTGATCACATTTTGTTTTAAGAGGGCAGCTAACATTCATAATTGCACAAAATTTCCCTAAAGACCAGCAGTGGGGAAGTAGCGTCAGATTAGAGTTTATCAGATTACTATTTACCAAGTAGCCGTATAATATTGGAAGCTATATACCTTGGAATATTTTTCTCAAATATAAACCATTGTTATCTAGATCTCACGTGGTTTATAACGAGAGGGGTTTATTTTTCTATGGAATTTGATTTGAGAATAGGGAAACATGCTACCGATCCTTTAATTATATATATCTAATATAAACCATTGTTATCTAGATCTCACGTGGTTTATAACGAGAGGGGTTTATTTTTCTATGGAATTTGATTTGAGAATAGGGAAACATGCTACCGATACTTTAATTATATATGGTAGGTAAACATGAACATGATATTGGGTAATTTTATTTCATATTTGTCCTCGAATGTTTTCAACGCCGTCTTGCTCAAATAACAATATTCAATATGACAATATGTTCAAAATATGCTGCTTCATGTATTCATCCTATAATATTAAAAAAACAGCTCCTATCTGCGGCAAACAATCCTTTTAATATTATTTTTCTCTGAACTTGTTATCATACACACATTTTTCGTTACTGGAACGTCATCGATATTTTTTGGTGGTTTAAAGGAAAAATAGATCCATTTTGCATCTGGTGTACGAGTAAATTACAATTTTCGGTATTGCACGCTTCGAAAAACATCTTTTTAATTAACATGAGTAACAAGAGAGATTTCGGGATTTCGATCAATATCCAACTTTCACATAGATTACCTTACTAGTTCTATCAGGTTGTTAGTTTCCTAGAAATGTACTACCTATCCTAGCAAATCATTATCTCTTTGTGTCCTCTTCCCCACTATACACACAAATACAGCAGAAAGATAAAGTTTTGTGTATAAGGCAGTAGGGAATTTTTATGAAAATGCAGTGTATACTTGCTCGTGAAGATGATAATAGAAAATACTTGTTACACCCATATGCCTTACTTTTGCTTGTGTGCAACTAATTGCAAACATGTTATCTCTTATTATTAAGATACACTGTGAAACAGTGTATGTTTCTG
>JAHZNE010005015.1:0-16477 GCA_027744055.1 Callyntrura sp. NNG-2020
CTGATATCATGCAGCAACTCAATTACAGTTTCGTAAACGTGATCCCGTTGCTCGACAGTGAGAAACCTCAGCTTTTTATATCTCGGATCTAAAAATGCACACACTGCCAGCATAGAATCTCCAAGGTCGTTGGAACTGACGTTAACTTTGTACGATGTCTCAATTTGGTTGCAAATGGCAAATGCAAATTTGTTGTCTCTTGCCGTTGTTCCTTTGACCAACTTGATGTACTTGTGGTAACTTGTGGATTTTCATACATCGACCGTATGAAGTATATGAGTGGAAGAATGGATGATGCCGTCATCACTGGCTGTTCTAGTAAAGTGTCTATTATCACATTAAAAGGTTCTTGGAGTTGGATACATTCTTCCAAGTCTTCCACTTTAAGTGGTAAATTATCGGTAGCATGGCTTGTAAGAAAACTTTTCATAGCCCCCATGAGTTTACCTGGGTGCTTCTTCTCTTCTTTATACCTCGGTAGCACTTGTTTCCCAATCTTAAGAGTGTTGTGTAATAAGTCACAATTCGTCACGGACACTGCATATTCATTTAATATATCGTAACTTCGTCGCACTGTTGACTGTATCATTCAGACATGGCCATGTCGTTATGGATAAAATATTAAGAGAAGAGAAAGTAAGAGAAAATGGAAACGAATGTAGTAAAACATGAACTATGTTGTCAGTCTTAATTTCAAATTCCTCTAAAATAGTAGTCACAACGCAGGAAATTTTTTCTGACACAACGTCAGGGTGAGTAATTAAACAGGTATCTGCTAACTGTCTTATGCCCAAAAAACAACACTCTGGATTCCATTCACGACTTACGTAGTTTGCATTAACTAAAACATAAATTTCATTGTTTGTCTTTGCCCACAATTCTAATCCTAATGAAAGGGGCTTTTCCTGCAGTTTTCTCTTTGTCTCATCTTTAATTTCTTTGTAAAGGTCGTTCATACAACTGACAACTGACTCGAATACGCTGTCACCTTCTAAACTCCCTGCTTCTAGTAGATAAGCACTATTTAAATTGTATATCATTTTCCTAAAATTGGCATCATCCACTTTGTGCAACGGCTGCATTGTTGAAGCGAGGTTCAAGACGATAGACCTTAGGAAACAGTAATGACAGCATACTATTAAATTATCAAGCCACATTCTGGTACATTATTAATATTCACTGAAAAACCCATACTTTGTAATCTCCTCAGCGTTGGTGACTGGATATACTTCTGGGGGAGGACCTGGTAAAATGTGTTGCTTTCTTTTGGAAGTAGACGTACACGGTTGCTCACTATCGATGCTTATCAATACTGACATCGATTCCTGTTCAAAAATTTCTGTGTCTTCGTCACCAATAGCACCATTTTCGATGGAAAGGTGGGGTGGTGGTGGTGTTACAGATCGTCTTTCGACTTTTCTTTCAGTTTTAGTCACAGGAAAACTTGCTCGTGGTTTACTTTCCATCCTGTAATGCTGGGTTTGGATAACCTTCTCTATCGCATCAGGATGTTTTCTGTCCAGATGTCCTCTCATACCAGTAGTACTACCTCCTGGATTTTTAAAAACAACCTTGCATAGAATGCAAACCGCTCTAGCAATGCCATTTTCATGGGGAAGGGCCTTGAAAAAATGCCAAACAACGCTCGTCTTCTTTCCTATTCTCGGAGTGTCAAGAGACCGTCGTCTGGAAAAATTTATAAATTAACTGCGTTAATCCAGGGGGAAAATGTGTACGCCAATATTTAAAAAATATTTACTACTATGTATTATTTGCTTACTTGAATTTTTTCCCCTTCACTTTTATTGGCGTTATCGTTTTCATTTTGTTGTCTGCTCCTGGACTATTAACAAATTTTTTTGTTACAAACCGCCCTGCCTTGTTACGGATAGGTACATATTTTGATCTACTATTACCCTCCATGAATCTAACAATGCGCATAAATACGTATTACTAACAAGTGTCGTAGTATCTTGTTTGTAGCCGGTAATGGATTTTATTTTGATAAGTCTATCCTATCCGTGCAGTTAATTAAATCCTGAACTGAAAACATGCTATATTGAACTGCAAACTATTAAACTACATATTTGATCAAGTTAAAGTCCCTGGCGGAAAAAATAAGAAAAAGTAAATATTCAAAACAAAAACCCATCTTAATGTTGATTTAACGTTTATATTTATTCAAATGTAAAGTGCTCACGATTCCTTTTGTCTTCAATGAAAAAATGCCTAGGACAGTCCATTGTTGGCTTATATTAGTGGGAAACTTTCAGTGAGTCTATAAATACTTTACTACTTTTGACAATTTATACACAATGCACACATTAATTTCATTACGGTTCGGTTATCTTTGAATTCTCAAATTAGCGTTGTATAAAAAAAAACTTGAATATTATTCTATTTGTAAATATTACATGTAACATGCTATGTTTACTAACCTGCACAGGGTCTGATTCATGTGACACACAAGAGACTCCGTGTTAGTTGCCCAGCACTCCACGGACTACTGGCTCATACTTCGCTTACATACTATTCCTTACTAAATATGAAGTGAGCCACTTTATGCAGTTGCGATACTGGATGTTTCTCCGGCCCGGCATTGAAACGAGTCTATGGATACCCTCAAAAGTTGTTTGATGTTGTAGGGCTGCATGTGTAGTTTGAACCTTAAAGCACAGGTCATTGACTTAATATATCACAGGGCATTGACTGTCGTTTTTGTGTTAATTTAGTGAATATATGCAGTAGTCTAATCATGCATGGATGTCGGTGGGGTTTTTGCTTTTTTTGTGAGGTGATATTTATTGATAGTTTTTTTCTTTTTTTTAACATTTGCGTTGCATAGCGTTATTACCAGGGAGAATTAAAATTTGATTCAGAGGCGAAATTTTTAAAAATTTTCGAGGGTTGACTTCCGTGGCGTTTTCATTTTACACAGTTTCAACCATGTTTTTGTGTAGCGTTTTTGCTGGAACATAATATGTTAAATAACATATGTGTATGCGTGTTGAGTAGACTAGGGATGAAATACATTGTATTTTATTCCGATGCTT
The DNA here is from genome assembly GCA_027744055.1 of Callyntrura sp. NNG-2020. Classification (NCBI taxonomy): domain Eukaryota; kingdom Metazoa; phylum Arthropoda; class Collembola; order Entomobryomorpha; family Paronellidae; genus Callyntrura; species Callyntrura sp. NNG-2020. The sequence continues at coordinate 3,054 of JAHZNE010005015.1, forward strand.
ACAAATGTGTGCATCTGGGCACAATAAATGAATGTACACCATTGTACAACTGCAGAGATGGTGTGCTGCCAAGTATCTTCAATAGCATAATTACAGCAAGCGTAAGGATAAATGGTACCGAGTGAGTGTCGGAATTTGTCGAGCTGTATATCAACATAGAATTTCATATGCCATCGCCATCACACGTTTGCTTGGGAGCTCCTCTGCTAATCTACTCACTTTTCTGTTTATGTCTATATACCTAGTTTAATTCTATTCTATTCCGTTTATTTCAACGTATATGTTGTAGGTTTGGGGCTGTACTTGAACAACGTACTATTTTTTCTCTCATGTTGGTTGGTCAGAGTCCACTAGAAGAGAAGTGCTTGAGTGAGAATAAAATTGATACGTGGAGTAACGTCGCCAAAGAATATTCCCGTTTCCCTTTTACACGGATAGATACAAACTGCGTCACAATGTTTCATGCATTATTATCATCTCCTTATACATGGTGCAGTGATTTCGGCTTCACTTTGTAGACTGTGTTTGTCGCTGACAGTTTGAACAATGAACGGTGTACAGCATAATGTACATTGTCCATCATATCATTCTATTCACTTTGTCATTGTGTACGCGTTTGCGTTTATATGAGGAAATTAGCATAGGCCAACCCAACGGTTGATAGAAATAGACTTTATTTGAAGAGCCAAACTCTGGCAAAGCATATAAGAATAATTCCCATGTTTTTTTGTTGTGAACGCTTCGCTTTCTAATTAAGAATTTATATGGTTTGAAGACGCTGTTTTCAATTATGTATGGTAAAACTCTATACGATACCTTTGGTTCCCTGTAGATACTCGAATAACCCCATTTGTAAGCCATAATAAATGTGACTTTTATTACTCACTAAAGGCTGTATTAATTATGGCATGTTATGCCTTCCTATTTTGTTGCTTTTGAAATTGCGCAAGTTTGGGTCGATCGCATTGAAATAGATTTGCTATGAACTGTTATGTCTGAGTTGCATGAAATCTTATTCACTGTCAATCTGCTGCGTACTTTAATGTTGCTGTTTATTTTTGTAAGTATATTGTAATATTTTAACGCCCGGGCAAAATTTTCAACTGTACTACTTATTTTACCGCAACAAATTTATACAAATATTTTTCTTACATGGAGTCTCTTCTTTAAAACATTAACATGTATGTAAAATGGTCAAATTAACTTGACGGTCATTCGCTTATTCAGAGAATTTGACGCTTTCATTTCTAAACCAAAATATTAAGACCGATATATCATGTGAAAATACGAAGCAGGAATTTCTACTCAAATTTGTGTCAGACACTTATTACATTTCTTATGGGCCAAGGGTGTAGTAGCTATAAACAAGGGCAAGGTTAGGTAGCTTGCAATATTCAATTACTGATCATTTTATATGCATCCCCTTTGATCAAGCCAGTACAGAGGGCTACTTCCCCTGTGGAATATGGAGATGTGGATTACGAAGCTCTACTAGTACCGTTTTTTTCACTTACAATTGGTCAATCCACAGTGGCTACATAAATATTCCTTATTATACCATATAACGTAGTACTTTTGAAAATGTATTTTCACGGGTAGAATAAAATGTAACAATTTCAACTAATTGCATCCAATGTCCTTAGTAAGAGAATTTATCTGGTTATATTCAACATTGCGAATTGTAGAGTTAATTAATTATGCCATTTGTCAAGGTAATCTAAAATCTGTAGTATTTTGTAAAAAAAATTATTAAATTTATGTTTGTTCTGTTCTTAATAGATTCACAATGTCGTTTCGGGTAGTACGTTCAAGTAAATTTCGGCATGTCTATGGCTCAGCGTTGAAACGCGAGCAGTGCTATGATAACATTCGGGTCTCAAAATCTTCGTGGGATTCTACATTTTGTGCTGTAAACCCAAAATTCCTGGCAATTATTGTGGAATCTGCTGGTGGCGGGGCATTCATTGTTCTGCCGCTTAATAAGGTACAGTAACTCAAGTTGATTTATTGATGACGTATATTGTATATTGGGCAAAATAATATAGATTCACAATAAAACACATATCGGTGTACTTATGTCCTTTAGGTTGGTCGCATACCGCCGGACTATCCACTTGTTGGTGGCCACAAAGGTCCAGTCTTAGATATAGCGTGGTGTCCACACAACGATAATGTAATTGCTAGTGGCTCCGAAGATTGCTTAGTGAAAGTATGGCAAATTCCCGATCATGGGTTGTCACGGTGAGATTTAGTCAATACTCATGCCCAATGTCCGCTGTTTCAATTATTTAAATATAAATGGTAATGCAATTGTCTTGAACTATAGAACGCTTACTGAGTCTGTGGTAGATTTGCAATATCATCAAAGGCGTGTTGGCTTAGTTTTGTGGCATCCGACTGCTTTGAATATTCTTCTCACTGCCGGTAAGTATTAAAGTTGGTTAATCGATGGATGTAAAATAACCTTGGTGACGCGCTAAAAAAAATGTAATTCTTCTTATTTACAGGCAGTGATAACCAGGTAGTCATCTGGAACGTTGGTACGGGTGAACCATTGGTTGAAATCAATTGTCACCCTGATCTTGTGTATTCTGCCTGTTGGAACTGGGACGGTTCTCAGTTAGTCACCACCTGCCGTGATAAAAAACTTCGAATTATCAATCCACGTACTGGCGAAGTTACTGAAGTAATTTTTTTTCAATTATTGCTTACTTATTATTAGTTGAAAATATGAATAGCTTGTAGCTTGGAACCGAGGAGGAAATATTAATTTACGTTGTTTTCGGGTATTAAAAGTTTGCAAAAAATGTGCAGTTTGCTTTGTAACTCATGTACTCATCATAAGCAATATTATTTAGAATGAAAATTGTTGCATCCGAGTCAAATTTTTATGTTGTATTCTAGGGCGACAGCGTGATTCGTTATTTTGAAATTACTGCTGACCCTCCATTTGTACATTACATCAACACTTTCCAAACGCCTGATCCTCAACGCGGTATCGGAATGATGCCAAAAAGAGGCTGCGATGTTAATAGTTGTGAGATAAGCAGGTTTTATCGTTTGAACAATTCTGGTCTTTGTCAAGTTGTTACAATGACCGTGCCACGAAAGGTACGTAAAGTTTCAGATAAGTATGGTTATTGATCCTGTTAGTATTATGAAACTCAATTTTGTAATTATCGGTTGCAGTCTGAGTTGTTCCAAGAAGATTTGTATCCTGATACTCCTGGCGACGTACCTGCTTCAACTGCAGAAGAATGGGTTGGTGGTAAGGATGCGGACCCGGTGCTCATTTCATTAAAGGAGGGTTACCAGAGCTCAACAAAGAAGGAGTTGAAAGTAAACAAGCGAGCGAATATTCTGGATAAACGAACAACGTCTAAGCCTTCTAGTGGTGGTGGTGGCGGCGGTGGAGCAGCAGAAACAGTCCATGATGATTTCGATGACTTGTCATTATCACAGACGGTCTCAACGGTAATATTCGTACAAGTGTTCTCATTAACATATTTGGCGAAAAACTAAACCCTAACTGGATTGTGTTTCATCTTGCAGTTGAAAATGATTGAGGACATGCAAGATGAGATTCGTAAGTTGAAGGCGATGATCGTAAAGCATGAAAAGCGAATTCGAGTTTTAGAGGCAAAGTCTGCAGTTGATGGGGACGGTGATCATGGATCACAAATACCTCCCCCTTCCTCAGAGCCCCCGCCACAGATTACAGTAACGGCCAACAATGCACATGCGTCGGATGAATTGGCTCCAGATGAAGTCTAATTTACATAATTTTCAATTCTAATCGTCAAAAACTAATGCCAATGAAACATCGATGCACTTATTTATGTATATCATGAGGTATTACGTCTTGTTCTCATTCGATCCTTACAAACTACCCACAAAATTTCCCGTAATTGTTGTAAAATGAGTCAATTCAATGAAACGTTGTTAAGGTTTTATTTATAGCGAATATTGTCACATGTGCCTGCAAACCTATGTTCAAAGCAAGAAATTACAAGTGTCGCTGGTAAAAACAAGTACTTGTATTACATAGCGCTTCATACATATATTACCTTACAGATTAAACAAACAACAAAAATTAATTAGTTTTAAGTTAAATAATCTAATAAGATTACACAGCATAATATGTATCATAATATTTAAAAGTGTACACACGAACAACTGTTATTGTTAAAGTTAACTTATCATGGCTTCATTGTTGTAATGTTTTATGTGTAACTTTCATACATTATCGTGCTATTGTCAATTACAGATAAAAACAAATGTTGGTAACAATTACATATGTGTGAATAAGTAATATTATTTAATTACAATGGATGATCTATCACAAGTGTGAATTTTAATTGACTGTGTTAGTCGTATATTATTATTGTTATTAATGCATATTATTACACTCTCTGGATAACATGGACGAACTGAACCCCCTGCTTCTTCTATGATAGTGTCAATAATTAATAAGTAAATAGTGTATTATATTATTTAATTTTATTTCAGTGTTATCCCGCATCGTAACCACTAGTGCATGCCATTTTAATAAAAAACCGACATCATCATCACCACTGCTTTCATGTTTCTATTAATCACTTTCTTTACTATAATATTTGTTACATAGTGACACAGTTGCGAAAGGAAAATGCAAGGACAGGTAGCATGATCTTGCAAGACGGTAATTTCAAGAAAAAGGAATTACATGTAAAGTTTCTTTTAACGTCAGTCAGTCTTTTAACAGATAAGTTTGGTAACCATGGTGAGAAATTTATTTAACTACTCACTAAAACTATTGTTATGATTACTACTTTTATTTACATGTTGCTGCAGTCAAAAAATGAAAAATATTCATTTGCTGAACTATTTTTAAAAGTTGACTGTTCTCAGAGTTTCAACAATAACGGCGCGTAGGTATACAATAAACAAGTAGGTATCTTTATTATATTGTACATAATCTATTTTGAAACGTTCTATGACAACGGGAGGATAGAGATAATATTAATATGATAATCAGTTTGGGGTTGTCCATATACGTCAATGAATAAATCAGTACTTGAGTGTGATCTGGGGTTGTACGATTATTTTCGGGATTTCACTAACAATATCGTTCAATACTTACTACTACTGGCTGTATTTTTACCAGTGTACTGGTCAACATTGACAACGTCCATGAGTATTGGATACTAATTGTCCACATTTGAGATTGGTCCAATTTACCTCTGTATCAGATTGCACTACGTAAACTAATATCAGAATGAAATGTTTGGGATTCAACTGTGCCAAAATTTATATAACTGTTAAATGTAATAAAGTCCTTGATTACAACTGACTGACTATAATAAGCTTGTTTCAATGGTTTTTTGTAATCTGTTTTCTTCCAAAAAAAATAAGATTTATCTTCAGTGTTCCCCTACTCATTCTGCTGAAGCTAATAATGTGATGCTTTGATAATTAAGGTATGAGTGTAACTTTGTGTTTAAATAACTGGATAATATCTCTATAACTTGTATACTTTAAATGCAACTCCTCTGCAGTTGAATATCTCGTATGATGAGTTGTGTCAACGACCAATAATTAGAACAGAGAAGGTCAATGTGTTTAAAATACTGGATAATATCTCTATAACTTGTATACTTTAAATGCAACTCCTCTGCAGTTGAATATCTCGTATGATGAGTTGTGTCAACGACCAATAATTAGAACAGAGAAGGTCAATACATACTAGCATTACTTCCATCCGTATTTTTGTCTTCCATTTCATCAGTATGCTATGCTAAGTAACTTTTACTGTTGATACCGACAATAAATTGTTAACCACGACGACGTCCATCACACAGGGAAATTGTAGCCGAAGATATACTTAAGCTTATTTAAAGGGTTTTATCAGTTTTACCATTTGGCAAACGGGAGAGAAGCCATGGAATTTAACAATTGAACACTAATAAATATAACAGCATTGCCTCATCTTAACGAAAACAAAATATGACTAAATAAATCTGTAAAATAAAATTTGCCTCAGACAAGCAATGCACGTCTGTAAAAGATTGAATCGAGTGCCTTTTCAGATATAATGTAATATTGCGACCAATTTTCATGATGCGGTTTAGTGTGTATTATAAGCAAGTATAAATCAGAACAAATATATATATATATGGTTTAAGCAACATTCAAAACGTACAGTAATTAGCAACCAGTGTCTTCACTGACAGTTGTCGGATTGAGTTTAATTGATGGCATGCGTTTTAGTGGAAATCTTATATCATCTACTTTACTAACATACAGGAATGAGGTTAGGTAATACAGGTACATCAAAACATTTAAAGTATTGCTATTCTACTATAAGCACCATATCAAATGTTCGGTGTAATTTATAATGTAACAACAGTTATTTAATCACCAAATAATGAGTATTAATTGTATACATGGTAAAAATGTCATTGTTACTACTATTAGACGCTTTATATATTACGGCATTTTGTTTTTGAATAAGGGTCGTTTCTGTTGTTATAGTATACGTCAAGATAATTTAAGCTCATATCAACCTATTAACACACGACAAAGGAACTGATTTTGTGGTGCCCATTACAATAGTACTCACCTGATTTCTGTCGTCATCTTTTTTTTGAAGATAATTTTAATAGTGTTTAAAATTAAAAATGTTTTACCTGTATCATGTTTCCGGTACGCCTTCTTGTGTATGTAGACTCAGTAAAAAATCGAACTACTACGCTCGCTCATAACTAAAACTACTTCACTACTACTACCACTACTACTTAACTCTTGTATTTCGTCATGCAATTTAGTATCTATACAAAAACAAATTGTTCAACAGTTCATTTCATTTCTATAAGTAAGAATAGGTAATAATATTATTTGACTCTTGTTTGAATTACCAACTTATTTGTTGAAGTGTTATTATTTATTGAGGTCTCTCAGTGGTGTCAGCAGTTTTATTTTATAATATTACTGCATGATATTTAAGTTTTACTGCAAACAACAAGAAGAAATTTTGCTACATTTTAATCAACGAATTCATTTAATAGTAATAACAATTAATATATATGTGTAATTAGAAATTATGAAAATATTTGGATATAAGTTACTGAGGAGTATGTTTTGTGTCACGAAGAAGCAAAAAATGTAACGATGGTAGCAGGTTTATGGAGTGCTTGCTGAGTAATAAAAAATACGAATGATATTGAATAGAACAGATTTATTTTCTTTATTAGTCATTATTTCACTTCTTGTTATCTAAATCACAGAACCATGAACCTTACAGAGAGTGTATATACACCTCTTTCTGTCACAATTTTTTAACAGATTTGAATGCGATCCGATTTATTTGCATCAAAGTTAAGTGTCATTTTATTTGAAAGTTTGTTCATATTGTTCCATTATCACAACATGGAACATACATTCATATATAATGCTACCAGTAAAGGCATATGGTTTAAATTTGTGTATTATTGCAATGTACTCCACTTTCAATTATACATACACTTTTGACCAAGATAAAGGAGAAATGAAACTTCAACACGACATAAAAGATGGATTTTACACTTTTATTATGTTGCACTGTACAACGCACAAGAATCTAAACAACCATTAAAATAGTGATTAATAGTAAACTAATTATTGTTGTGAATGTATTGTTATTATCATTATGTATTATTTCAATGATATCCTTAGCATGCGTTCGAGGACAACTCATTCGAATCCTTTCATACAACATTTCTACTTAACTATATACACGGCTATATTAAATTATAACGGAGCAGGATAATAGTGTCTTCTAATATTAATATGTACATAATAGCAGCAAGGCTTGTTGATGTAGATGAAAACTGGGGACATTTCGGGACATATAGGGTAGATTCATGTAGTAACTGATTGACTAGGAATTACTAATAATTACAATAATAACCTGTTATATTTCATTAAATTAGTGTGCATTCAAACCACTTAAAGTTTAAACATGCTATTCGATCTTCGAATCCAAACATTCGCACGCTTATTTATTAACACACCTTTAATTTTACGATTCCGGTGTTAGATACTAAAATATGATTTTTCCTATACGAATGACAGTACTTTTTATATAACTTATACTAGTGTATTATTACAACGTTTCAGTAATATAAACACAATCGTTAACATCGTATCCATTTTATCGCTAATGAATGATAGTTCCATCAGTTCGAACACTATGTTACAAGATGGTTTACGGACTCGCGTAGCAGTAGTACTAGAATGAAAACTTTAAACATACAAGATACATGAAGGAGAACAAGAAATATTGAACGTCACATTCTCGTGATAATAATGAACAGCTTTTATGGGAGCACATTTATTAGTACACCAAACAATCAATCCTTTCGATTTTTCTTAATTTTCACTTTTGGTCGAAAAACACTTGTTAGGTCTTGGTTATTATCAAAAACTCATTTACTTCAGGGTTGGCACAGATTTTTCTACGAGAGATTCACGTTTGGTTTTAAAATCACTGGACACGAATTTAAACAGAACCAAGTATTGTGATGATGTAAAAAGATCATTCTGAGAACATTGTTGAACAGTTCACTGAACATTACGCTGTACGCTGTGTAAGCAAATTAAAAAAAACTGTACGTACAAAAGACGGTGTAATGCAACGCAAACCAATATTCTATTTTGGAAAAGAGATAATTTACCGTACACACTTCATATTGGCGATTTCTCCTTTTGTTTTCTTTAAGGTGTGTGTGTAATAGGGATGGTGAACAGTAGTAAATTAAATAATTTACTTCTACGTTAAGTTATTATTTATAGCTTTTCGTTTCTATTCAGAGTGACGATAAAGTTTCGAAATGTACAATCATCCGTTTACGTGACTGTCTTAATCAGCCCATGACTGTTCTACACAGGCTTTCACGCGTTTTTCGTATTCTCGACGATTCTCCTTGTAAAGTTGGGCAGCCATCGAATTGGCGGGGGAGTTAGGATTGGGATCACTTAAGAGAGACTGGAAATAAGAAACGCAACGGTAAGTATATGTGAACCGCATTTACCGCTTAAAAATGTAAAGTAAACTCTTTAAAAATTAAGCTTACCTGTATTGAGGTTAAAATTGCGGATACGTCGTATGTGGGAGACCAACGGTTTTGTAGAATGTCTAAACAAATACCTCCATCTGCATATACGTTAGGATGAAACATTTTCGACAAAAATCGAACAGTTGGTGGTTTATTTGGATACTCCTCGCTGAATTCAATTGAAAGTTTAAATGTTCCATCTTCGAACGGAGTATCGTGTGGCCTGTAATTATCAAAGAGCCATTAATAAAGTAATATTGCTAATTGCTATTCCATTTCATAGTAATATAAAATCATAAATCATTGCAAAAAATTACCCGAAAATAATTGCATGCCACAGCATAATATTGTTATCGGTAGGAGCTCCAGATACGCCCGACGGTGGATCTATAACATTTTAATTTTTTTAAAATAAATATCTACAAAAATCTATTTCAAACCTTAAAATATCCTTCTATTTCTGAAGTCTTACCTTCTTGCAATTTTTTGAAATCTCTCATCAATCTGCGTCTTGCGGGCGTAGACATTGTTTCCTTATTTAATTGAACAAAAATTCAAGTTACAAATGACTCTTGTTTGATCCCAACGCTTCACGGTTACCGAGTTTACCTAAATATTCAAAAAAAAACTATTTATTGCAAAAACTCTCTGAAAACAGAATATTTATATTCTAAGAAATCAATAAGAAATGGCTGGACTTTTAATTTAAAATGGCTCACCTCGAAGCTTTAATTTTTAGCTTTAATAATAGCACTTCAATTCAGTTTCCCACCCATCCACAAAATCACAGTTTGTTGGAGAAGCGCTCTCAACTTAAATACGTAGAACATAAACTACGATGAACGAGGCGGAGAGCGACTCCTCTGAGAGAAACAAAATCAACGGAATTCCTACAAGACAAAGTAAGCAATATTACCATCACATTAGAAACCAATGAAGTAAACGCATGCTTATTTCCTTTAACACTTCATACAACTCCGATGAATTAACAGACTTTATTATGTCTACCATAGATTTATGTTTCAATTGACAATTTGAATCAATTAAGATATTTCAATTAAGATACCTAATGTATCTAAAGAAGAATTTTTCAGGTTTAAATAAATAATTAGTAGTAATACTTATTTTCGTGCAGAGATGTTTACTTGTATTGTATAAATTATTCTTTCATTTCATTTAATAAAAAGCATTCCATATTCCATCGTAATAAATACGCCTACTGTCACTCCTACCAGGAGTCATACTACAAACCCATAAAAGTGAGTTTTCAATATTAAACTGTTACTTGCAAGTTCTGTTGGACAGCATTTTTAATGTCCTGGAGTCAGGAGCAATTGACTCATTAATTACACTGACTACAATGATGCTAATATTTTTGTGCCAGAGCTCTAGCTCAAGAAAACTGCTTTGACAGAGAGAACTCGATGGTAACATTTGTTATGGAATAAATTTAAATTGAACTTAACAAAAACACTTTTTGTTTGGCTTCATCGTGATAAAAGAAGATTGAGTGGATCGCATGCATTTCATGTATGTGTATTTTTCTTGGCGTTGGAAAGACAACCAAAAAGTGCCACAGTAGTGCAGGGGATAAAAAAAAAAGTTGAGTAGCACAAGAAAAAAATACAAAGAAACACTTTCACTTAAAATAGAAATGAATAAAACAAACAGGAATTTTTTGTCAACTACAAATTATACAGGGTTGCGTTATTGTAGTACATACATGTTATTGTGAAATCCCTAGTCATTTGCATGCCAATGCATATAAATATTAAAACATTTTTTTAATTGATCAGTCAGAAAATAGAATTTTTTACCTTTACAATAACAACACTTTTATGGCACGTTACAAACTTTTCTTTTTATATATTATTACAATTATTTCAATGAATTTACCAATCTTATCTACTTAGAATTTTATAAATGTTGTTACCATTATATTCCTATAAATGGCATTTGTTACCAATTCAACAATTACCCTGGTATTTAGTCCTACATATGGTAACATAGTTGGGCATTTCACCAATTTTATTGAAAATATAATAAAAATGTCAAATTGAAACGGTCAAAACTTATAGATGAATTATAATTAATTAAACATTTTAATTCAGCGACATTTAAGGGAAACTACTTTTCATTATTACTTAAATTTCCTGAAATATTTAACGACTGTCCCGAAAAAAGGATGCTATAAAACATGACGTAACAGGGAAACGATATTTCGAGAAAATTTCATCATCACCCTTATGACAACTTATTACTGATTAATTCAAACGTACAATTTTAAACAGTCTCGTTACACAGGAAGAAACTTTGAAAATGCATACATACTACATGCACACATGCGTTCACACACTCACACAGTTACACACAAATTAATGTTTCATTTTCTACTTACCTTTCCTTCTACCTGTTTTTTTTCTCGCCTACTTGCCATATAACACTTAATAAAGAATATCTAGCAGGAGTTTTAAAGTTTAAAAAATCTTTATTGCAGAATTTTATTAATTCCTATATCACAAAATTAATAATAATAATATAATAATAGCTTCGAATGATTAAAAAATACAACTAATAAATTGTAGAGCTCTGAGTACAGTTAGCTCTTTCTTCATCCTTCTTTAAAAAGAAAAGAACTGCTATGGTATATATATATAACACAAATGGTGAGAATGATTCAGCTATTCAGCAACAGCAACAGAGAATAATAAGAGTTTAGTATGCTTCCTACCAAAAACCATCCAACCAGCCAGCCAAGTGTTACTATTATTATTATTATTACTGCTGAAAGCCTTTCCGAAAGGTTTTTGAACAAAATGTTTGTCTGTATGTCTGTGTGTGCGTGTATCCAGCTGGTTTCAGATTTAACATGCATTGTGGGCAGTAATATAATGTGCAACAAACTCGAATCATTCAGCGGAAAGAAGACATGGCCTTATAGATTTTACATAAAGCGAAATGCCTCGAAATATGCTAATATACGGAGCATCAAATATTCTACATAATAATTACATTTCACTAGCATCGGAATCATGATTCGGATTGTGAAAATATTGTTGTAATATGAAATCATTTATTTTGGCCATCATCACTGTTCGGGTCAAATAATGTTCACCGAAAGGTCCATTTAAGGTTAGCTTTTACAGGAGTTTTAGTGAAAAAAAATATTTTGGCCGATTGCAGCAGTACTGCGAGCAGTGTGGTGGTGCTGCTATTCTGATATTTACCATTTACCTTTTTTCGTTAACCTACGAATCAAGGAAGACCGTCGTGTGTTGTTAAGTTGAAAGTGTGAATCTTCTGTTATTGTTGAAAAGCATAAGCATAACACGTATGTATAAAAATATTCATCCGTCCTCCTGATCCTGTCTTCCTAAACAAAAGGAGAACAGCATATTAACTACCTATACTGTCGCCGTACTGCTGTAAGTCTGTACTATATAGGAGTTTTTTTTTCGTATTATTTGTGCTTCTGAAACGAAATACACTTCTTCGCTGAGTCCCTGAAATTGAATATTATGCATGTTGGTTTCTATGCTTATTTACATGAAAAATAGGAATTTTTTGCCGTATGCACGGCGATATGGCGAAGCTAAGCGATGTGAAGAAACTCGAATTGTATGAGTTCTTTCGGGAAATAGGTAGCTAATAAGTTTGTTGGTTATTCGTTGAACGAGGGATATTATGTAATTTTAAAAGAATAAAAATATGCTTACCTTTTGTGCTTATTCGAATGAATGCTTTATTTTAATTTAATTTTTTAAATTGAACCTAAGAAAAATTAAATTCCACGGGGATGGGAGCCAAAATGAGTTGAATGTTTCGTGCATATGATTCCGATGCGCGGTGAAAGTTAACCGCTTAGAAAAATCTGTATCGCATTTCAATTCATTCTTTGTCATTCGGCACAGCGCGGCGACTTAATGAGTTAAAAATATGATTCGATTACACACTTATTTATATATCTACACATATCATTTACATGTAGTTGCAAACATGCAAATAACAACTATTCGTGCTAAAATGTCTATAAAATGGGACCTCGATGCAAAAGCATTACTAAATAGGAAGAAAAATAAGAAATCCTGTTGAAGAAGATGATAACGAATCAAAAAATTCTTTTACACTGACTTTGTGAGAATTCTTTCTGAAAGTTTCCCAATTAGTGTGCTTCATATTGACTACAACATATTGATGTGCAGCAATATTAATATTTAACACGAACATATGCCAACGTTAGGGCAAACTGAAAGCATAAAAAATCATCTGCAATCCAGAGAAGGAAATATTGATTATTGATTATCTGCTGTGTCTACACTCTATCACATACGACATAACATGGCACATCGA
>JAHZNE010005016.1:0-22859 GCA_027744055.1 Callyntrura sp. NNG-2020
GATTGACTCTACATGACTATTGGACTTGCGCGAAGTTATGCAACTGCACAATTTGTACGAGTTTCTTCAGGGTTCAACTATGAAGAGATGAGCCAAGAGCGTATTTGCAGGAGCCTTGTTAGTTGGTTCTCTGCGAACTCCGAGCACAGCAGGAAGAAAGGTGCATGCAGCAGCAGAATGAGAAGAGCATAGGAGCAGGAGTAGCGATATCATGAATTTCATGGCATGAAAACGAACGCTTCGTAAAGACGCGATGCCTCTCACCCTCTGTCGCGAACTCTTGCAAGACTCTGCATGACATTCTTCCACCTGTTTCAAATATCTTGCGTCTTTTTGTAACTGGATATAGGACGCAGCAAAAATCTTCCTTCTCCTGAGCACATCACGTCGCGTCGGGAGGCAAAGATTTCTGGCTGCTTGCAAGGCTGCGAGCCGCTACTGATGCTTGTATGTCGCATGTGTAGCGTAGTACTGTTGTAAGTGTGCATATTGTCAACCGTCATGTTGCGCGTAACCCCAGCTCAGTGAGTAGAGTGCACTTCAAGATAGCTTCAGTGAAAGCTGAATGCGAATGCGTTATTGAGCAGCTAGCGTTATCTATTATCTTAACTCATTGCTCGTATCGCGAAGGTAATAATAATTTATGAGCAGTGGACAGACTGGCCACATTCCATCTATTGTCACACATATTGACAGAAAACTGTCTAAAACTAAGTGTGAAGATGCAAGGGGAATTTCGCCTAATATAAGAATTTATTCTGAAAAACTGAAATTCCCAGTTATCGTAAGTTTGTAGTTTCCGGAAACACATTTGAGTCCTTTGACGGTCTCGCTAGATTAAACGTTTATAAAATAGTCTCCTTAATGAATTCGTTTTGTAAAAATCACCGTGCCGCTGGTGACAGTGCGACTGACGACAACTTGATTTTGGTGTAGTCAGGGAAATGTATTGTTAGAAATCAAAATTGGAAATGCAATTTTAACAATTTTAGCACAATGTGTGTGAAGTAAAAGAATGATAACAAAAAGTTGATGATGAGTAGTGGAAAGAACATAAAAACTTTTTAATTTGATCAGTTTTCGCTCGAAAAAAAACTTTGTACATAGTTTCGTGTCAGGCAATTGGTGAATTTTTTTAAAATAAAATAATAAGCCCAATTACATACATACCTATTTGCAAGCTAGTTAACTTAATATCCTGTTTGTGGTAATTGTTGCAAGTAAAAGCGTAACAAGAACCCAAGTTAGTTGTAGCAACAATGACTGGAGATGAATTGAGGTTGTGCCATTGCACAAGTTGCCCTTGCACGTGCACACCTCTCTCACGTAGCCACCCACGTTTTGGCGATAGCATCCCCCGTCAATACGATTGTCACCGTGATCTGTCACTACTCCACAAAATTTCGTCTGGTTAACGGCTTTGTTTTCTGCAGCAGAAAAATTGTATTTTGTTGAATTACATAAAACACATTATGTTATGATTTTGATGCAACTTGTATTTGTTCTGGACACAGTTATCCTTACCAGTGTTATAGTAGGTGTAAGATACGCAGGATTTTCCTGAATTGACACAATATATGCTCCACTTATTTTTGTCTGCATCTTCTATAAGCAGAGTCATATTTGGAAGATTACCGGTGGGTTTTCCTCTCCCCAGAGTGTACACCATGGGGTCAAAACAAGCAATCGAGGCGTCGTTCCGCTCATCTCTGAAGTGCTCACAAGTAGCATTTGCCGCATCCTCAGGAATTTTTGTCTGATAACCAGGCCACGTATACTGGAAGCAGCAGGTAGACTCCGATCCAAATTTGCAGCTATCGGACGTCGTAGACTCTGCATGAAAGTTGTTAGTGGAATTGTTGTTTTCTTCGTCGTCCTCTCCGTCCCTAGGAAATATGCCCGATTTACTGTTTCCCGTTTCACTTTGCTCTGATTTCCCAATGTATGGAGGAAAATAAAATAAATCGAATTAAAACCTTAAAAAGTGAAAACAGCAAGGTAATGTGAATGCTTATGTATAGGATTGTAATTTTGGAACTTGTCATACTTGCCCCAATGTGAATGGAAATCTCTTGTTGATTGTCTGTTTTTAACACCATTTTATCCTCCTCGGGATGTTCCACAGTTTCCAGAGTGTATACGGCAATGAAATAATTAAACGATAATATCAACACCACTGAGAGTGTTGCCATGTCAGCAAGCACATTTCCTCTCTTTGTGCATACTTTTCTTTTCAGGTCACAGTTTCTCAACGACATCGTGTAAAACCAATATTTAAAATACGAGAAAGAAAGGGAAATAATTTAAATGGTCGATAGCTTCCAGCTATTATGAAAAAAGGACACCCAAAAATATAACAAAAAATTATGTTAGTGGTATTGGAACATTAGTGATTTTAACCGAGTTTGCTCCTGACAGTTATATTTACTGACTCTGAAATCTGATGGTGATTGCGTTGGAAAATATTTGTGATGCGATAGTGCATTGTTATTGCAAGGGCACTAAATCTCCCTGTAATAAATATTAATAGAGAATGAAAGCAAAACTGTAGCTGTGTAGTTGCTCGTGATATATACAATCTGACCATATACGCAAATCGTTCTTATCAGTTATCTGATTTTGTCAAAAAATAATGTCGCGATGTTCTGCAATGGGTGAGATATGCCTAAAGATTCGTGGTACGCAAGCATTATCTGTCGTTAATACCTACAAGATAATTTGCGATATGATGACGATGAAAGTGTATTGTAGTGTAGTAGCTGCCGATATTTGATGTGGTAAACATATAAAGCGTTAAATTTCTTTATCTTTATCATTATATGTGTACAATTCATATGTAAATTTAATTAGCAAAATATCCACTGTGAAACGATAAGCAGCAGATTTTGATTGGCAAAGCTTTTGTTTCGTGTCGGGTTTCATGGAAATGGAGTAAATACCAACCCCTAATTCCCCAGTCCCTCGCATTCCTGTGCGGTTTATGAATTTATGTAACTCAGACCATTTGATAGAACCTTTAGAATATCCCATACAAATTGCAAGGAATATATGTGTTGACAATTATTTAAAGAAAAGAGCAACCAACCACACCCAATCTTTATACTGGTGCTGACCAACTGAATAATTTTCAAGGGGATTTTAACATTTAATATACTTACAAATTTGATTTTGATGCACTTTATACGAATAGGTACGTCAACGTAATAGTGATCAACAAACATCGATAAAACAAATGACATTCTTTCGTTACTCATCATCATCAATTTTGATTCACAGCCATAATCGTTTAAATCTTTATCGTGTTTCGTATTGCATGTAATTTTATTTTTAATTCGATAACGGTCTAGTCCAGTTAAACCTATTGGACGGTTATATTCACAAGTAGACTGATAAGTAATAAGAAGCGCCAATAGCGCCATGCCGTGCAGCACCTCTTCATTATATTGATCCAACTAAATTATTACATTTTCTCATTACCAAGCAATAAAAAGCACATATCCTGTAATTTTCATACACATTTTCCCATGTACGGCTGATTTTATTATCAGACCGAGGGCATGTTTGTCATCGTGCAAAAGGGGTGCAATGTAACCTGTCAGTGGTACAGTGTCATCTGTAAATGCGTCATAGTTATAAAAACATCCGAAACATGTTTAGCACTACTAACTATGCATTCCAATTTATTCCACTTCGGCTAATGGGTTTCACGTTTCCCTTAAAAAGTTTGACGTGCGTACCTAACACGGCTTTAGTAAATTGTTGGGTTTCAGATTGACACGGACACTGTGCGTAATTTTGGTGACAACTGAGGACAATTAACCTTTTAACATACTGCTGTATTGCTTAAAATTGACGGTGACAAGGGAGTGTGGAAGATGCGTGAAAGAAAATGTAGTGAAGTTAGCAGTCGTTTCATAACAGTGCCTTTAGCCATTTATGCCACATCAATCATCAAAGTTTTTTACATCATAATGCAAGAAAATAAAAATAAAAATTACAATTTCTACGCATAAAATATCGCTTTCCATGTCAGTACGCGCAATTAAGTCGTTATAAATGACATTTCTCTTGTGGTTCAATACAGTTTGAAGATGCTGGAAAAGGAAACAAAACTACAGGGATTAGTTAACCGACAATACAAAGAGTACTCGCTTGTGCTTATTTATAAAATTGACGTGAACGATGATAAGTACTGCATTTTCATGTAAATAAAATACATACATGTAGCAATGTAGCATGTGTTGTGGTGTGGATGTAGTATAGTATGCGAAGTGAATGCAAGAAATAAAAAAAAACATTAAAAAAGTAAAAATGTTTTGTACTTTACAAAACGCTTCCCTTACATTCCTCCTATTTGACGTCTTTTCTTATCTATCATGCAAGGATTCATGATTTTCAGCTTTTCCTTCGTTGTACTATGACTGGGAACTCCTTTTGCTGTCACACACACTAAAAAGCACCATACCCTTCTACGTGTTTGCTTAGAAACTCAGCACTGCGCACTGCTTGGATTCTATCCTCCTATCATTCATTCATCCCTCGGTTCTACGCGCTCACCAGCAACAAACAAGTACCTACGTCTTTCGTTTTCCTACGCAAGAACCTACCAATTTCATTCCGGTGTTGGTTGTTCGTTAGTACACGTTACGTTATTGGGCAATGATGATGGTGATGGGAATGGTGATAGGACTAATCAACTTATCTCCTCATCACCATCAACGTATTTTTTGAGCTTTGAGAGGAAAATCAAAGTTGGCCTTCCACCTATCACTCATTCTTGGGAGGATTTTGCGGGCTCTTTGCCTGGATATTGGACTGTGGGAAACGCTTCCCTTTGTATTTTCTGTGCCTGTTTGTCACTTGAAGCAGTTGTTGTATAGCAAAACAATGGTTGATGCTGTGGTGAGGGGGTCGGTTAGATAGCACGTTGCGATAAAAAATTTAGCAGTTTTCGGAATCTCCCACATGATGCATATTTTAGGCTTTTAGGTAAATGTACTTTACTTGGTTATTGTTAATGTTACTTTTTTATGGAACCCAGTCGCTGCTGGTAGGATGTTTGTCTTGTATGAATAGCCCCTTAAAGTACATTTGTTTACGTTTAGCCTACCCGTTTCTTGGTTGCTACTTTTTGCGATGAGACATGTTCCTTTGAGTGTACAACAACAAAAACAAAAGGTGCATTTATGTTTTGAGACTTTTTAATGCACTTGATTGTACTGAAATTAAAATGTTAAGAACGTAATGTTTTAAAAAGTTTTGTAAAATGGGGCCCCGACATGGTTTTACACTTGAAGTAATCGTAACAACGTTAAAAAAGTGATGATATGAAAATGGGTGGTGGAATAACCTGAAACGAAGTAGTGCAAGTACATCCTACATCTAGCAAGCTTGCAAGCTGCTTGATGCTCTTAATTAGAGTGGCGTATATGCTCTTAATATTAATACTACTAGGATGTATGACTACCGCTGTATCCCAATGCCCAACTGTTTACATTGTTGACGGCGCCGGAAAGTTGATTTGAAATTTTTCATCTTTTTCTCTAGTCATCATTTGTGGACTGCTGCTGAGGTAGCAGGTACCTTTACCATTCCTTGTCTTTCTTTTCTTCGTCATCATCTAATCACACGTCAACAATCAGGACAGGAGGCCCACCACACTGCTTACCAGCCATCGATTATTCTTTGTACTTTTTTAAAATTAATATTCGGAAATTTTAACTACTTCCATCGTTACAAACATTTCCGTACGAAGGAGAAACGCTTTGCCTGACGTTCTACCACTTTTTAAGGTGCTGAAACATTATCTGGAATATTTTATTACAATTAAAATAGTCATCTGTTGTTCTATATCTGACAATGTTAGAAATACAGGATGTGGCGAAAAACGTATTGCTTGGTGTGAGTCGCTGGGTGTTGAGAACTGATAACACTTTGTTGATGAAAGTCTGAAGGTTCTTGTTATGGCCAGCAGCTGTTTATCAGTGGATGGCTGCTATATTTTTTATTAGTGTCATTCTAGTTTCGAAAATCGTTACTAGCAATAGTGGCTAAAGATTGAAGATGAAAGATGGGAAACTGTTCACTATTTTTTGTGATTTTCATTCTTCCAATATTTATTGTTCCAACAGCTTCAAGCCAATGAGGATCCCATCACAACTCAAATTTCTTACTGAATACTTCGCAGCAGAATTTTGGCTATACGTTGGCTGTTACTAAACTGCCGTCACCGATATCATAAAAGTATGTTAGAGGCGACAATACCACTTTTAATATGGAGTAATCCCCTCATCCCATCTCCCATGTTTTTTTTAATTCTTAGAGTATTCTAATTAGATCTATTATTTAAGAGTAGGTGCAGCGCATTTTTGAAGAGGATTTTATCAAAAGGGAAACGAAAAGTGCAGTACTTTCTAGCGCCAGCCAAAATGGTACGTTAATGA
Organism: Callyntrura sp. NNG-2020; assembly: GCA_027744055.1. Lineage (NCBI taxonomy): Eukaryota > Metazoa > Arthropoda > Collembola > Entomobryomorpha > Paronellidae > Callyntrura > Callyntrura sp. NNG-2020. The sequence goes on from JAHZNE010005016.1 coordinate 6,444, forward strand.
AGTATACTTTGTGGCTGTTGTAAGCTCTCAGGTAGTACTGATTGTACGTTTTGATGTCTGTGATACAGTTTGTGGGCATGTCCGTCCGCCCGCACCCGTTGCGAAAATCTCATTCAAAGTTTACATGTTTATATTTTGTGTGAGATATAGACTGATATGTATCACTTTTCACAAATAATTCCATGATCACATCATCCCAGCGGTTGCTTGCGGTGTAAAGTGATAAATTTTAGTTCTTTATTGTAGCACACATCATCAAGCGTGTGGTATGGAGTTACTGTGTTTTATTCAAATACTGCGTTGCTGCTACTATCTTATATTTCGTTTTCAGTACTACCTATTATCTTTCTTTCTACAATGCACTTGTTAATGTATATTACATGAGATAATTTGTATATATTCCTCCACTGCCCTATTTGGTTATGAGTAGTTTGGAGTTGCTGGATTTCACGGATTATTCCACGATATGCCCCGTCCATTCAATGTCACATATCGTTGCTACTCCATCTCCATGTTTCCTGGACATGATCGGCAAGAGGTAGAAAACGGAGGAAAAAGTATGTCTTTTTAGCTACGTCTTATGCAATACGTCACAACGTAACAACATTACATTTTATTAATGATAAAACTAGGAAAATAGGACTCTAATATATAACTGCATGTTTTTACGCTGTATAGTTTTCCTTCCTCCGTCGGCACTGGAGCATCTAACCCGTCTGAACGTGGTCTACCCGATGTTATTTAAGTTGACTAACGTTCCAGACAGTCGATCTACTCATTGTGGTGTTTTGGAATTTGTCGCTGATGAAGGAAAGATGTACATTCCATATTGGGTTAGGCTTACAGTGTTACGTTTGTAGTATGTTATATTTTACTATCGTTTTAAAATACAAATAATTTGGATGTACGATTGCATTTATAATATTAGTGATATATGAATTAATTATTTTTACTGTAGCGTCTTCCATTGTTAAATTACATGTCTGATAATTTTAGGTTGAGTTTGCGAAGCCCATCGACTACATTGAACCCGAGCCAGTTCCCAAGAAGGAGAACGAGGAAAATCAGGAACCAGAGTCACCTGTAGAGGTCGGAGATGATAGCTTCATTCCTTTCCTCGGAAGCGGTCATCGGTAATTAAGTTTTTTTGGAATTTCTTCATGTACATTATTATCATGCCGTTTTACTAAACTTTTGTTGTTGTTATAATGTTTAAGCTTGGATGGAAAATGTGTTCCAACTGTTGGCTCCGCATCTTCTATGTTTGGAAACCATCGCAGAGGTGTGCCCGACTATGATTTCCGCATTGGTCAGTTGACATTTGCTCGCAATATAAAAATGAACCCAAACAATGGAGATGCTAAGAACGATAAAGGATTTAAACCTTTCGGTGGATCTGGTACTGCTTTGAAAGCAAAAGCTGGCTCTTCTTCTTCCAGCAACTAGCCAAAGGATTAAAATGCGCCATCATAATTATGAACTATATTTTATCCAAGTTTGGTAACGGTATGACATCGAAAGTTTTAAGGGATTACGTTTCCCACTATGAACATTAATTTTTCTTTTAACCGATTCAATTCATTTCTTCAAAAAATCTCGCACACTCTCGCGTATAAAATTAGTCTTATTTTTATTTTAGTATAAAAAATTAAATTGTCGTAACGGTTTAGGTTTAAACGCACTATATGTAATTGTGGTAAAAATAGTTTATGAGCTTGAAAATCGATCAATTATACCCAGTGGCGTAGTGAATTTAAAAAAAGTAGTATTGGTATTTCAAGTTAGGAAAATTGTGATATATTGTAATTTGACCACTGCAGTACTATTTCAATCATGCAATATTTCACCTCTTGTTAGTTCACCTCTTCAGCAACTTTTAATTTATACCGAAAGTGCGAGTTTCACCGAAGTCAAAGCGCACTGTATTTATATAAAGTTGCATAATCGTCTATTATATGTTAACCAGGATCTAATACTGGTAACACTTTGTGCATGGAGTCTCGAGCGACTCCTTCAGATACGTAATTATTTGATTGACTTGGTAAACCCAAGTGGGCTTTGGTCGTTGTGCGGACATTTAGAGAAGCTGACGCTCCCAGCGCTGAAATAACGAACCACGAGGAACTTGGGTAGACATGGTTGATCTCCGTGTCTATAAGTATGTAAAAACGACCAACTAGATTGCAGTACAAATTAATCACATCATTTCTTCCATCTGGTAGTTACGATGCAACTGGAATAACAACATAATTTGTAACTTTTACAATTCTATAGATCTAGTCAGGCTTAAGCTATTAAGCCAAGTAGTAACCCGGAAGACAACAGAATCGCGTTTTAATTTGTAAATGGTCAATTCAGTAAATTTATTGCTGCGTTTACAAACTATGTTTACTTTACACACAGAAATACCAACCAAGAGCAAGCAATACTCCTCTGTCGTTAATGTTTTTTTAAATGCCAGCTAACTTACTTTGCATTGTAAAGTGATATTTCACGTTAGTACAAAAGGGATATGAAAGTATGCCGACGATTAAAGAACAACTCGTGTTAGCTTCAATGTTTCACTTCTAAAGGTAGGCAATCGCAGCATGTTGCACCTTCGAAAAAGCTCATTGATGTAAGTGCGTTCGTTGGAGTCTCTTGCAGTAAATTGACCATTGTTAATAAGCGAACCCTGATAACGCTAGCGTGCTTGTATTTAAAAAAAAATACGTTTTCAGTTATTACGAATGAAACGTTGCAAGGTTTGTTAATTTGGTTTGGTAGATAAACATGTCCCGGAATTGACATCATTTCAATATATCATAGAACCCAGATGTTAACGTAGTTGCTACTAGTAAAGTAGTATGGTATTTTTGGTTCCGAATAGGTGTATACTGTATAACATAAGCCGTATTTATACTTAATTGTTACATATTCCGTCGACTTCTGCCGTGCAGAATTAACCTTTTACGATTATGGGAAACGGACAACCTAAGTACGTGGGTACTTCCCGATAGATCGATTGTGTCGTTTTCAGCGCCTGTCGGTTCTCCGACTTTTTTTTAATCCCAAGGAAAGGGTCGGCTTAACGAGATAATAAGCCATGGAGGTCGGTTTACCGACCAAATAATACACGAAAATATGCATCTTTATTAAAACAAATGTGCATACACCTTTATTAGTTGATATTATATTACAAGCAGTTCTTTCATTTAAAGGTATCTTAATTAGGCAAAAGGATGCTCCTGCCCGGATGTTTGTACTACAGATTTGATTTCCATGTACTTTACGTTACAAAAAGTTACCCCGTGTTTCTCGAAATCCATACCACCGATTTTTTCGAAACTTTGCAATTAAGTAGTTTGAAACATTCTCTATCAGACGTTGATTTGTTACAATAAAGATGCATATTTTCATGTATTATTTGGTCGGTGAACCGACCTCCATGGCTTCTTATCTCGTTAAGCCGACCCTTTCCTTGGGATTAAAAAAAGTCAGAGAAGCGGCAGGCGCTAAAATAACACTACCGTAAGATGTAGTCGTATTATTGTAAACGCTATTATGCAAATTCCCAATTACACCAAAATATTTTGTATGAACTATAGCTATCCTGTACACCATGATCATAATTACATGTACCCACAATTGTAGGTTTAAACAAAATGTCTTGACTCTTTTATACAGAAATAACTGTATCGAGCTCCGATATAAGTGAGCCAAATATTTGTTTGAGTTGATACATGATACAATTTCTGTTTGGCTGATCCCTATGGTGACGCAATACATTTATGGTTTTACATATGTGGAATATGTGGCTTATCGACTAGCAATGTAAGTTTTGTGAATCGCAAACTCTGTTGGTGTACTTATAGAAAAGGTAAAATACCCTTTATAAGTAGTCTATAGTATGCAATATCTACTAGGTTATTTTTACCATAAGGATTATATACTAGATTTAATTGAACTATATCATCAACAACCTCCTTATCCTTTTAAAATTGTATCAATAAACTCCCTCCCAAAACTCATGCTGCACTGGATATGCAGTTGTAACTGTAAAATTTTGAAAATTGATACACTGATGCTTTATAACATTTTTTGTACCGAATATACGTATTATGGCCTTATCAATTTTGCCGCATCTTATCGACTTTAATCTAAACGTGGAAATTTATATACGTATATATGCAAACAGATTGGTCTCGAGCACAAATATGATATTAAAAGTAATATAGTTAGATGTACCTTATCAGAAGTGAGCGAGAAACTTTTGACTTTCATCATTAATTATGCAGTAAACCTAGCTCAAGTATCTAGTATTGAGAAAACATTGCCATTGTTACCTATGTAGAATTTGTTGGTTTGTTCAGTATAAATGTATAACGTTATGTAGGTTAGCATTTGATAAATAAAAATTATCTGTAACAGTGTAAACTTCTCATTAGGGTGTAATATATAACACACTTGACGAGCAAATAAGGTCGATGATGGCAAGAAATTGGAGAGAGAATCAGTCTTCGTATAAGTTCGTATAACGTAGTGTCATCATCGCTACAAAATATATATGCAAATGTTTGAGCATATACGGGATAATGACTGATGATTTCACTGCAAACTAATGCGCAAGTTTAATTGCAATTATATGTTTTATATACAAATTGCTTGTATGTGTGTATGTAGTTGTCCCGTTTTGTCTCTATATGCTACTATTCACAGTTAAAATTTCTCCGTATCATAAAAAAAATCGTAAATTAAGTGTGAAAATAGGGCGTTATTGAAAATGCGTGTGAGCCCAGCGTAAAAAGAAGTGTGCTTGGAAAGGTACATGAAAATAAATTATTTATCCATCATTTGAGGGTGTTTTAAATTCGAATAGGAATAAAAAAAATTGTTAATTACTGCGTGCATATTGCCATGTAACAAAATTGTAATGGATTATTTATTGTTATTCTAAGAGGGAACAAATATATGGGTTTCTCTGTGTTTTATTCTCCTTTTTGTTTCAAGAACTTCAATACGAACTTGTTAGAATTTCTCGTGACAAATAAAACATTTCTTTTTTTAAAAGTAAATTTGTTGTAATTCAGTTTTATTACCACTTCTCCATCATCACGATGGTGTTTCATAATCATTCATATCATTCAACGTTCTATTTCTGCATACAAAAAAATAAATTGGATTCAATGTTAATGAAGCAGGCCATTAAAAAAAAGAAAAAAGGCCATTTTGTAAAAAAAAATGCCGAATTGCGCTTTTAAACTATGCTGCTGCTCTAGATATAAACAAGCTTCGTAACCCAAACTCATTTCTGCGTTGTTCAAGTGTACCTCCAGGAATTTTTTGTGAATTTTTTTTCTTATGGGGTTAAAAAATAAGGCCACATGTTACTGGAAAGTAGCGCACACAAGTGACATCCTTCTAACTTACATTTGTTCGTTGCCGGGAATGCTTCGTTGGTAACAATGCGAATCTATGGGGAGCATTTTGGTTGAAATGTTGGTTATCCGTGATCAGTATAATATAAGGTGACATAATATTGCTCATCATCATCTTGGCTTCCGCAAAGTGCTGAAAAACCAATACATGCGCATCATACTTACATACGCACAACTCATATACATACAAGCTTGATTACGGCCAAGGAGGATTGTATTTGACGTCGTCGGTCGAGTATGAGTCATTTTATGGACGTCCTTGGTCGCGTTATAAAAATGGTTAGTAAGCTGTGTGTACTGTGTACCACATGGATAATAAATAATGATTTCGGTTGGAGTTTGACCAGTTTGGCAGTTTTTCGGAATACCCGGATGCAGATTAATTCCAAAATATCCAAGATGTATTTAACAGTTTTACCTACACAGCAGTAATGTGTCATTACATTATAGCAGCTCTTTGGACGTTGCTGCTCTTAATACCGAGCAGTTTTTGGATACGAAGCGTACTAAACCAATTTCAGATGAATGTTGTAACACTGACATAAAACTGCTTGTAAAAATAATGAATCAGCAGAAGAAATCGTAGCGTTTCATTTAAAAATTTAAAGTGTTTCCAACCTCGAATTGTTTACTACTTGTTATGCAAGTATGGGGCTCCATCACTGTTGTCAACAAAACATTTTCCCCCCCATTCTCAAAATAAAATAACCCTCCTGACCTTGTATCATTAAATGTAAGTAAACTGTTAACATTTCTTTAGAAAATGATTTAAAATGTGTCTGTGGCAATGAATGTAACACAATGATTTTCCGTTGTACGATTTTATGTTCCGTCATCGGCATCAGCATGACATAGTAAAACGACAGTGGAAAGTCAGAGGAGAGAGAGAGAGAGAGAGTAGGTGAAAGGTTAGCAACGGACAATTAAAAACACGTAAAAATGCGTGCGTACTACGTAAACCCATACATAAAATCATGACCTGGATGTTTTCTATTGCTGTTGGCCCATTCAATTTTACTACTACGGAATTATATAAGCAAATCAGAGAGGGTGTGCACACAATCTTCACAATGCGGATTTGTGTGTGTACCTTGTAAAATGCGCTGTAAAAAACAAGAATACATCCTAGAAACGCAGGCGCCAAGTGATCTTTACAGTTATATGGGAATGTAACCATTACTTTAAATGGGGACTCGACTGGAATCGTGTATTTTTTGGGTTTATACAGTCTCAGTATCGTTATTTTAATTTGATTACGAACCAACAAGTGCCATGGTTGTATGAATGAAAATATAACACATCATCATCATCATCACACCAGCCACCTTTTCCCTCTTTGAGTCCATTCCCTCCAACCTACCGTTTTCGTACGTATATAAACCCAGCGAGATTTCATGACCAGACAACATTCTTCGTTGACTACTTGTTAATAATAAACCCACAATTATCACCTCTTGTCAACTTTGTTTCGACTCAGAAATCGTAAGAAATTACAAGTTAAAATGTCTGCCAAACTGTGGGGATTTGTTGGGTTTACCGCTATGGTAGCAGTGTGCTTTTCGGTAACGGAAGCTGTACCTGCCTACCCGGGTTCTACCTTCAATTCCTGGGACCCCTCGTCCCAGCAACGGAGGAATGCACCGGCAGCACAACGACCATTTCAGGTACTTACTATACATTTTCTAATTATTTCTATCATCCTGTCTACGAACACAGTACATTGCATATTTACATGCATAATGAAGTTTTTCGGAGGATTGTATAATAGCCAGAAGTAGGCGCTGGGAGATGGTTTCAGTAACTCGTTCCCATTGAATTGCCTATTTCTCTTTGTTACAGAACGTTGTTCGTCAACCAGGTAATGGATTGGACAAGCAGACACAAAGCGACTTGGTAAGCACGATCAGTATTATTTTTCTTGGCGAGTTGTTACGAATTACCTTTCACCAACAGCGCTTCTATTCTAGTAGAATTAAAAAATAAATGTCGACCATTTTACTCCTTCTCACAGAAAATATTGGGATATCTGGAAAATGAGCTGAATAAGATATTCTCCTGCTACATCAAGCTGAGCTGTCCTCGCACCCGCACCCAGAAGGTGCTCACCGAGTGTAATGAAATCAAAGATTGGCCCTTGTACCATCAAGTCATGAAGATGGCCGGTATTAAAAAGTACCCATACATAAGCTATGCCCCAACTTCCTCTCCTCGCCTTCCCACAGATATGGACATGGATGATAACACCGAGGGCATCTTTGATGATGAGGATGAAATTATTTATCCATCTACTACCATCCGACCCAACAGAAGATTTCGTCGAGGAAGCATGTCCCATTCTCATCTTAACGAGGAATAAGTACAACTGAGTATTTAAGTAGTTGCATAACATACACAGCTTAAAGCGCCTTGTATACAATCAATGAACTATGTGTATAATTAGCCAACCAATAGTGTCGTAAGCAACAAGAATTACATTTTATATTAGAACTTTATTTGATTTTAATATATTAAGATTGGAATACAGTAACGAGTTAAAAATCAAAATAAACACGAGACAAGAGCTAAGACAAACGCGAATCCATCTATTCTAAATTTAATCTGATTGATTCACAACTAAAATTACAGAAAATATTGGCGACAGGATACCTCTATATAACAAAAAGTTCATTTCTTCATCGTTCATCTGACAGCGGTATTATGCTATAACCAAAAGTGACAACCAGCCATTAAATGTGGAAATTAATTTACATTGAAATATAATAATAATAGAAGACCGATTCCGTCTGAATTTTTAACCCATCAATACTTGGTAACAGAATAACCTCCAGAAGCATTCCTCTTAGTTTCATACCCAAATCCCGGAGCGTTACCGTTACCATTATTATTTTTGTATTTTTCAGCATTGTACCGTTCAGCTGGATTAAAAAACTTATTTTTTGGATTTAATGGACAGTATTTAGCTGTGTGAGCATAGTCTCCTGTAGCACCACACAGGGGACAAACAAACTTTCTTAAGACTGGGCATGTAACGATTCCCTCCCGATTCTTTGTGTAATGATTTGTAGCATACTCATCTGTCTCTCCGTTGCTCTTGCAAAAGTTGCAGTGTAAACGAGGCCATGGACCAACCCTTTTTTTCTGAGCAGTGTCCTTAGCTGCTGCAGCAGAAGCCCCTGAAATAGAAGAACATAAAAAAAAAGAAATGTCAAATTAAACATATGTGTATTATTGTATGTGAGAAAAGAGTCTTATGCTGCTTGATCTGTCATCATTTTAGCTACCTTGCTGATAGCTGTAGTAAGCAGGACATGGCAACTGCTCCAAAGTTTGATTCTGACGAGTCGCGACATACTGCTGTGGCTGCGGCTGTTGTTGCTGCTGCTGCTGTTGACCGTACGGTGGGCATTGCATCGGAATGACCTGCTGAAAGTTCTGATATCCTTCTGGCGCCTGAAGATGACCTTGATTTCCGTGAAATTCCTTCTTAAACTGACCCTGAAATGTTTGAGTTTCCATAGTAGGTGCCATATACTGATTGTAGACAACCGGCTGGTTTTGCCAAGTCATTTCAGGTTGATAACAACCCAACAAAGAGGGAGCAACCGGAGTTGAACCCATAACGTATTCTGCTTGTTGCGGTCCCATCTTCCAAACTGGCACTGGAGGAATCGCCGCCCTCTGATAATCGTAATTTCCCGGGGAAGGCAACTCCGTCAGAGACTTGCCAACGTTGCCATTCCAACCTCCCATATCGATCGGGCTTCGTGATTCCGCCATAGCTTACAAGACGCCAACTCCCTACACAAACCGTAAAACACTGACTTAGTATATCAACTATGATTTTTACTGTCAACATACGTTGGACGTAATTACAAGCTTGAGTACACAGACTCTAGTAAAACCAGAACCTGAGAAATATGAAGTTGTCGCAGGGCTTTTTGCTTTCGCGAAATACTATTTGTTTAAAATGCAAAGCAACCACTATAGAATTCAAGCAATGGAAATTGTTCACAACTCAAACATGAATCAAACTCAAACCAATGTCAAAACAACGATCATTAAATCAACTCCCATCAATCTTAAAACTCCCTTTCTAAAACCTTTACTTTATTCCTTTCTTTACTTTCCATTAGAATTTATTCGGTCCATAAAAAAGAATCGTTTTGGTAAAACAAAATTCAATGGACAACTAACTGATTAAGTAAATCAGTCGTGTCTTTCCCAATAAATTAGGTGCACATATGCCCTGCCTGTACGCACAGTGCAGTTCTGTATTAAAAGAATGGAACAAAAATATGTATAAAAAAGGAGAAAAGTACGCTAATTATTTCAACCTTCAACCTTCTAGTTTAACCAATTCGCACTACTCAATCTATCGTTTCCGCCCCTTCCTGACAGGTATTTTAGGTGACCTATTTTAATCAACTCGAACGTCAGTTGTCAGTGGGACATATGCCCTCAAATCTAGTCAATAGCGATACTACGTCCCGTTTATTAAAAAAATATATATACCTGGTTATCTCACACAAAATCAAAAACGATAGAAGATTCCCTTTAATTTAAAGAATGAAGCAGCTTTCAGGTTATACTTACAGATAAGACACCGATGACTTTTTTTTAGAACTGCTGCAAGGAGTTTATCTGACAGGAAATAATTAATATACAAAAAAATGGAGGATATTCTCAGGCAATAATTTCGAGTGTCGTTCTCACAAGTTGTCAATGCGCAGGATATTAATATTAATGAATACTGAACTGATTGAAGATACCTCTCCTTGGTTCCTTGCCACACAAGAAGACAGAAAAAATGAACCGTAATAGTTAAGATAGGAAGTCTGTAACTGACAGTAGATGAGTACGACTTATACGACTGAAGACGACGACGTGTCGCATGAATGAGCAAAATGTACATCTACTATATGCAGGATATTTTAAAATTTATCGACGATTTGCTGACGTTTCATGTAAGTAATCTTCCAAACAAATTGAAATGGCTAGTTTTACTTCTTGGTGCCTTATACTACTACGCACACAGATAGTCAAATTTGTATTGTGTAAAGCTTCGTACCAAACGTATACCACCGACTACGACTGCGACTGCTACCAAGTTGCGGTGCTGCAGCAGTCAGTGAAGACGAGTGAGCGAAGAAAACGACAGCAGCAGCGTGGAGTGGATTTCCACGAAGTCCTTCTAGGTAATTAGGTATATGTGTCTTTCTCTTCAAAAATCACAAGAACAAAGGAAATGCTATCCACCTAACATTAAATACCCCCTGACTGACTCACATATTCACAGTCAGTTTACATCTGAGCCAGAGAGAGCGAGAGAAATGTCGTTTGGGAGCAACTGGCAACTACTACGGCTCGGCTGCTTGTATTAATCGGTGATTGGATTGGGTGTAGGAAAGGCACAATCGCTGTCACAGTAACATCATCATGTTATCATGTATGTGTGCCCTCCTCCTGTTGTGGACCTATCAATACTCAATACTACTTCAGCACTGATTTCTGTGCGTATTGACAAATTAAATAAAATGCTTCACAATAATATTACTTAAAGGTGCTCCCGAAGAATGTCATTTATCGTCTAAATAAAATGTAGGTTTGTATCTTGCTATAAACGCCCAGTAGCACCACCACCACACACTGACGACCATTTTTACCATGCATGCGGTAAGTGCAAGTTAATGGATAGAGTGGTGAATACCCAACGCAACGTCTACCTCCTTACCTATGAAAAAAATTACCTGTGTGAAGGAATCCTCAGTCGATATTATATTTATCCACAGTTTAAACTGAGAAAGTACTGTCTTTAACTGCAATATAAAATGCGGAAGGAGCTCTCTGTCCCACTGTGCTACTGCTGTACAACTGCAAATGTAACTCAGCGTGCTGTCGTCATTAAATGCGGATTTTTACGAATATGAATCACACATTTGCACATTGCACAATAACAGTTAAATGACAAAAATGGGATCATTCATTTAAAACGGATGAAAAATATACTCCTTCGGAAAACCCCGCCCCTGTGATTATGATACCCATGCTTTTTAACACTGGGTATAAATGGGAAGTAGGAAGCCAAGCGCTCGGTGTCGCTCCACAGTGAATAGAACCTTCAGCGTGTGTAGGCAATCCCATCGGTAAAGAAACTTTGGTTTTGCTCTCCTCTGCTTCAAACAAGGCAGAAGACATGACGAGTGATTCTACAAAACCTTCGTAGCTATCTAGGTTTTATTTTGGCCAGTTGGTTTTTATAGCGAAAACAACGTTGTGGAAAATTAAGTCAAGGCAGGGATGACGTAATACCATGATAACAAGGAGCAAGTGTGGCATTTATATCATGAAAATATCATTATCAAGAGGATGTAGAAGACGTGACAAAGTCTTGACATGACAAACAACACGTCCAAGTTAAAATATATCTGATAACAAGCGGAGCTGCGTTGGTACAATTTTTGGAAGTCATAGGATTATTTTTAATAAAAAAAAAAGAAAACGAGAAAGAAATTATGACTCAGAGAGGCAGAGCAGTGGCTGGTACAAAGTACAACCCTTGTACAAATTCACATGTCATATTTTTTGCCATGCCAGATGCAAAATTGAAAATGAAGGTTTAGCTGATTATCGGGATCAATAATCACTGAATAGTATTAGGAGTCTGTAGTACCACAGCTTCTTAGGACTCCATCAGAGCCTACAATAGCACTTGCTCCCTGTATTTATGCATGCCACTTCAAAACCACCCGACATGACAAATACTACGCAATATGTATTTAATAACGTTTTCTGGTTTCATTAAATTATCGGTGTTAAATTTGATAATTATTAAAATTTTCGTTAAGGAGAACATCCAGGAGTTACGCGGAAGGGTTAGAAAAGTTTAAACGATTATTTCTTCTAGTTAGTCTTTTTATAACACAATTTACACCATATATGTCAGCATAACATGTTTTAGTTTGTGCGGCACAAAATCTCGCACTGCACTACGAGGCTCGCAGATTTTGTGTACCAGGGTTTGGGTCTACGTTCAACGTTCCATATAATAGGACTTAAGTTTTAAGACGTAAACACGATAATAGAGATAGTAGGCTAGGTAGAAGGTAGAGCAGTGTTACGTTCTCTCAATCTTTCAGCAACCAAGTCACTATCTTCATCAAAAAGCATAAATTGAGTTGTTGAATCTGAAGTTTCGCTGAAAACCATGATTTTACTGAACAATTTTCCAATATTTCTGTGGTGTCTTCACAATAGTGTTAGGTTAGTCAATCTGACATTTCAATTTTTCAGCATTAATGTATAAACAAGTAACTGCTACATTAAGTACACTACTACAAATTAGCAAGAATGGACATGTCTCAAAACTAAAAATTTCAATGGAGACTTTCAGTACTACCTCATAGTAGAGTAAACTGCCTTCCATTTCAGTATCACACAGATACAGAAATCCATCTAATCATTTATTAATGCATGTACCAACTATTGATACGGTAACAACCTAAATATTCATATGAAATGCATACGCCCACTTGAATACGAGTTCTCCCTCCACCAGAGACGTTCCCGGCTTCTGCCCAAATCGTGTCCTTCTGGGCTTCCTACTTCTACCTCAATCATGGGCTTCCAGTTTTCACCTCAATCGTTGGATTCAATTTCCATCGTGGGCTTCCATCTTCCATCTCAACCTGGGTCTTCCATACTCCGCCCCAGTGGTGGGCTCCCGGTTTTCCTGGAGTTTTCTGGAAGCAGGAGTGTCCATGCAAGTTACTGAGGTTGCGTTTTCTCTCTATCCCTCTGTTCGTCCGTGCTATAACTTTCGAATGAAGAAGAATTTTCTGCATTTATGTTTTCGGGAATACATCCCTATGCACCAGAGCTCGGTTCAGGTCGAAGATGGACTTCAGAGGTCAATTCCTTGGGGTCACCCAATGGCAGCAGATCTCTAATTTAAGGATTAATTATGCTACGTGGAGCACGAGCAAAGAGCTAACAATTACTGAAACATTTTATAAGCACAAAAGTACTTCATAAATGCTTAAACGTTTTATTTATGATCAAGTTTTTATTTATTTCTTAAAGAAACTAGTTCGTATGGCAGTTGCGCTTTTCTGGAACACGGGCTTCATTTATAATTTTAGTTTTAAAGTTTCAATCCAGCATCATATCACCTTTACTCACGTTCTATACGAATGCATACTTCAAACATGTCAAATACTTCAAGCTACATGCTAAAGATTCAAGACAAATACTACAACGGACCAATGAATTACACGCAATTGTTTCAGCTGGCCCGAAGCCGCGTCCGATAATGACTCATCTCCTTTGGTGCAGCTGCACCAGCAGAATTCATGAACTTCTTGATTTCAGCAAACATTATTTACCATTGCTCTGCATTCGCAGAGTAGATCTTAAACATTACATCCAACATCCGCTGTAAATGGAAGTGATGTGATGTCTAATTGGAAATGCAATTAAAAAAATAAAACCAAAACAGTCCTGTAAAGGCATCAGCTACATAACCTGCAAAACTTTCGCTTTTGTAATAATAATGATGACGTGCATGTTTTCCATACTGCATCATGGACTTGCCTACAGAATGAAATTAAATTTTACGACGAATTACATTTAGAGCAAGGTACCTAGGGAAGTACACTACTAAATAGCATTTAAACGCCATATCATATTTATGGCACACTGTCAGTCAAACTTTGACTGTCAAAGTCAATATAACATACTAGGTTTCCGTGGTGGGAATTCGAAATTGACGTCTGAACAAGAGAGAGCATGTCTCTTTGTCTTTCACCATGTATTCCTCACAGGCTATGTTGTTTTATAGCGATGTACAATAATGGTAGCGTTGACTGTACAATGGTACAGTTCCTCCAGCTATGACAAACCATCAGAAAAAATTGCTCAGGCAGGTCAGGTGTCGTAATAAAATCAGTCAAACTTTGACTGTCAAAGTCAATATAACATACTAGGTTTCCGTGGTGGGAATTCTAATTGACGTCTGAACAAGAGAGAGCATGTCTCTTTGTCTTTCACCATGTATTCCTCACAGGCTATGTTGTTTTATAGCGATGTACAATGGTAGCGTTGACTGTACAATGGTACAGTTCCTCCAGCTATGACAAACCATCAGAAAAAATTGCTCAGGCAGGTCAGGTGTCGTAATAAATGAAATATGATATGATATAGATGAAATAATGTAGACATATAATATATGTCTATATTATTTCATCTATATTTCATATTATGTCAGGGTTGGGTTTGGATACTCGTACTAACTACAATCATTAAGCTATATTTTATATATACGTTATCATTTGTTGAATTTTTGCTGGAAATTACATATATGATGCAATGATATAAATTTCTCATACCCTGCTCAAAAGACCCTTAGCCCTTATCGTGCCTGCACATAAGTTTAGCTCTGTCCCATAGACCGTTAGCTCAGCTCCTATTTACCGTTAGTCTGACATTTGTATACCGGTTCCGGCTTATCCCCAGTTCCCAATGTATCATTAGACCAATCAAAATGGTGCTGTTTCCATNAGACCAATCAAAATGGTGCTGTTTCCATGTGCCCCAGTTGTGAGCAATTCAATCACCCTTCTTTAGCACCCCATGTCTGTGGAGCACCTTTTTTCTTGGTTTTTGTCCAGCTCTGCTGAGACCCAGTTTTCTTTAAAATGGTTTGAAATGACATCATGTAACATTTGCCAAATGAAAACAATAGAGCAGTTTTAAGTTTAATGTATTTTGAGGTGCTCTTTCTAGCGGTTTTTTGTTTCAACATTCAAGTCTGCACGTTGATTGTACTTAGGGCTGCTGGCATTGCTAGTCGATGATGAGTTTTCCGTTGTCAGTAAAATTTTCGGGCATCCGTCAATAACTCGCATTCCGCCCACCTAAATTTAAAATTGATTAAATGATACAAAAACAAATAAAAACTTTATTATTATTATTTTTATTTAATTTTTATCTAACAATATATTTATTCTGTGCCATTTGATGAATTCTAATTACTTTGTTGCTCCTTTCATGTCAAATTAAACTATGAAGCAAGCATTAGTGTTTAGGTAAGAATTGATATTATATCGTTTACATCCTTTGGCATGATTAAAAACTCTTTGAAAAAATATCAGCAATGGGTACTGCTGTGTGTTACTTTAAGCAGTCTAACACTGCCCTAGGCAATCCCCGCAATGCAATTTTGGGCCATCCCACTGTGGTGCAGAATGATGCGTTCTGCTTCTATTATATCGTTTACATCCTTTGGCATGATTAAAAACTCTTTGAAAAAATATCCGCCTCCAAGACACTAAAAACCCACAAACATACTAAAACCACAAATTTTAATATCAGAGGCCGCCTTGAAGTTATGAAGTTAAAAGAAATACGACGATCAGAATAAAAACAGGTAATATCACTAACAATACGTAATCATTTAATCAACAATGAAAACATTCCATATTCTTCTGCCAAGATGTCAAAAATTTCTTTCCTAATCTACGAGGCAGTTGTGTCAGCGTCACATCATCTTCACTCAAGCAGCACACCAATCATCATATATCTATCTATGCTAAGCGCAAAGCGGTTAATAGTATAAGTATTTAAGAGTAAGAGTAGCTCTGTTCGTGAATTAAATAATGTAAAAATAATTTCATTCATCTGGATATTGACAATCGAACAGAACTTTGCAAAATTGGAAAAATAACATGCCAATGTCATAACATAACTTTCAAACGTATATGATAATATGCCAGAACCGACTGGCTAGCTATGTGATGTCAATACCGTTGCTAGATATGTAATAATCCGACATACATAATTCATACGTACAATATTTCAAGTTTCCTCTCTGGCAGTATGTTTTCGGGTGACGTCTTATTCGTTAGAACGAAATTGTTAGCCAATTGTGGGTTTGTTAGTTAGAATTGCTCATGTAATTTCTGGAAAAAAATCAAATTGACTCAAAGTGTAAGTATTCGTAATA